>PVIH01008532.1:0-42690 GCA_004025045.1 Sigmodon hispidus
CCATTGTTGGTGGGATTGTAAGCTTGTTCAGCCACTTTGGAATACAATATGGAGGTTTCTCAGAAAATTGAGAATCAATCTCCCCAAGGACCCAGCAATACCACTTCTGGGTATATACCCTAAAGAGGCACATTCACACTCCAAAGGTATTAGCTCAACTATGTTCATAGCAGCATTATTTGTAATAGCAAGAACCTGGCAACAACCTAGATATCCCTCAACTGAAGAATGGATTAACAAACTGTGGTACATCTACACAATGGAATACTACGCAGCAGTAAGAAAAAATGATATCCTAAAATTCACAGGCAAATGGATGGATCTGGAGAATATCCTCCTGAGCGAAGTCTCACAAACTCAGAGAGATAAGCAGGGGATGTACTCACTCACTAGTGGTCTCTTAACAAACAAACAAGAAAAAAAGTCAAACATGCCCAAGCAGCAAACCACAACCACCGAACAGCTTGGGATCAGAAACACCCTGGACTGACCCTTCGGACCCCACTCCAACTATAGGAACACCTGACTCACTCTTGAGGGAGGAGGGACAAAACTGGATTTGGCCAGAAGTGGAGACTGATCTAAGCATTATTGGGGCAGTGGGACCATAGGACTGTCTGCTCCCTGCCCAGGGAGGGGATGGGGAGTTGCAGAGAAGAAAAATGATCAGATGTGGTGGGAGGGGGAAGAGACCTTCAATAAGGATATACAGGGATGGAAAAAAAAAATTCAGAGGGAAAGCTGAACACAAAGAAAATGTATGTGTAGCAATCTTATTTGTATTTCCACCCTTGATAAGCCATGCTTATGATTCTTATCCTCTATATAGTTATTGTTAACTCTTCCGCATTTTAAATTCTTTTTATTGTTTTTTTTGATAAATACAAAATAAAGAAGGAAAAAAAAAAAGAAAATGCAAATAGATCCGAGCCTGTCACCCTGCACAAAACTCAAATCCAAGTGGATCAAAGACCTCAACATAAACCCAACCACTTTTAACTTGACAGAAATGAAAGTGGGAAATACACTTCTACGAATTTGCGCAGGTGACCACTTTCTAAATATAACACCAGTGGCACAGCCTCTAAAATCAACAATCAATAAGTGGGATCTCCTGAAGCTGAGAAGCTTCTGCAAAGCCAAGGACACTGTCAATAGGACAAAACAAGCCTACAGAATGGGAAAAGATTTTCACCAACCATACTAGTGATAGAGGACTGATCTCTAAGATATATAAAGAACCCAAGAATCTAGAGCCCAAAACCTTGAATAACCCATTCAAAAAATGGGGTACAGATCTAAAAAGGGAATTCTCAGCAGAGGAATTACAAATAGCTGAAAGGCACCTGAAAAAGTACTCATCATCTTTAGCCATCAGAGAAATGCAAATCAAAACAACTTTGAGATACCACCTGACACCTGTCAGATTGGCTAAGATAAAAGACACAGAGGACAGGGTATGCTGGAGAGGATGTGGGGCAAGGGGAACACTGCTCCATTGTTGGTGGGAGTGTAATCTTGTTCAGCCACTCTGGAATGCAGTATGGTGGTTTCTCAGAAAACTGAGAATCAGTCTCCCCAAGGACCCAGCAATACCACTTCTGGGTGTATACCCTAAAGATGCACAGTCACGGGGCTGGAGAGATGGCTCAGTGGTTAAGAGCACCGTCTGCTCTTCCAGAGCACCGGGGTTCGATTCCCAGCACCCACATGGCAGCTAACAACTGTCTGTAGTTCCAGTTCCAGGCAAACACCAAGGCTAATAAATAAATAAAGTTTTTTTTAAAAAAAAGATGCACAGTCACACTCCAAAGGCATTATTTCAACTATGTTCATAGCAGCGTTATTTGTAATAGCAAGAACCTAGAAACAACCTAGATGCCCCTCAAGTGTAGAATGGATTAACAAACTGTGGTACATCTACACAATGGAGTACTACTCATCCTTAAGAAAAAGTGTTATCCTAAAATTTGCAGGCAGATGGATGGATTTGGAGACTATCCTCCTGAGCGAGGTATCACAAACCCAGGAAGATAAGGAGGGGATGTATTCACTCATTAGTGGGCTCTAAACAAAGGAAAAAAAACCAGCAATGCATGCCCAAGCTGCAAACAACAACCACTGTACAGCTTGGGATCAGAAACACCTTGGACTGATTCCTTGGATCCTCTCCCTCTTGAGGAACACCTGACTCAGTCTTGATGTTTGGGGGAGAAAACTGGACCTGCCATGAGTTGAGGCTGAACCAAGCAATATTGAGACTGTGGGACCTTGGTACCGCCTCCCCATGGGTTGGGGGCATTGGGAGTTGTGGAGAAGAGAGAATGACTTGATGCGGTGGGAGGGGGAAGGGACCTTGAATAAGGATATACTAAGATAGAAAGTGTGACTTCTTTATTCTTAATAAAAGAATAGTGTTTCATCAAGGAGACCTTTGTATTAGTACTTTACCATAATGCTTTCTCTGACTGTCTTTCTCTGTGTTGCGTGTCACTCTCTGATAATCACAAGGCTTGTGATTTGTGGATGTCAGTCTAACATCAACATGCATAAAATATAAATAAAGAAAATGTTCTGAGACTAATTGTATTGGTGGATGCATAATCAAATATACTAACAGCTATTAAACTTACTGTCTTCAAATGAATGGATTGTGTGGCATAATAATTATATCTCAATAAAGCTATTCTTAAAGTCACTTATTGATGTTTATAAAAATGCACATTTGGGAACCCTGGCCTTGACACCCTCCTTTTGCTTGACTAAGTGTATGGTTACAGTGTACCTCCAAGAGTACTCTCTTTGTTTTTTGTTTTTTTTTTTTTAAAGCCTTGTAGTTTCTAGTGTGCAGTGTTGTGATGTTGTTCTTTTGTTATATGCTGCATTTGCGTTTAGAGATAAAGTGTAGTTGTTTATTAACTGTGAATTCTTTGTTGCACACAAATGATTTTCTTTAATCACCAGGTTATTGCTTAGAATATACAGCCATATTGGATAAAGAAGCCAAACCATACAAAGTTGATCCATTTGTAATTATGATTAAGTTTTTGTTGGGGTAAGTTTTATTTTCTGTGATAATAATTTAGTTTTTTGTAAAATAATTATATTTTGATTTCATAATGTAGTATGAATTTTCATATATATTTGGCAATTGATATGTTTTATTAAACTGGAACATTTAGGAAAATGCTCAATATGTCTATCAACCTTTATTGTCAGTAATATTATCATTTCAAAAGTAATTACAGATTTTTATATATAAATAATATATGTTATATGTGTCTAAAAAATCTTATAAGCTTAAACTTTAACCAGGTTAATATGTTACTAATTTACTCACGTTTAGTAATTTTTATATGAAGAATCATTCCTTTGATATCTTTTATTCAGTCATTTCAGTAGCTGTTGACCTTCCTGACTTTAAAAAAGTAAACACTGTGTTACTTTATGCAGCCATCAATGGGAGGAGAGTAGTTCTGGGGCCCTGGACTTGGATACATAGTGGTCAGTGGACTCATTGACTTATTCAAAATAATTAAGATCTGAGGTCTTGGAATTTCACTTGGTGGGTAAAGTACTTACAGTGAACATGAGTTTGAATACCAGCACCTATATAAAAGGCAGTTGTGGCTGTGTTTGCCTGTAAAACTCCAACAGTGAGTGGGCAAGGACAGCCAGACCTCATGGGCTTGCTGGCTGAAATGGCAAACCACCATTGAGTGAGACAGCCTCTCCTAAGGGAATAAGGTACAGAACGGTGGAGGAAGGTGCTCAGTATCCTCCTTGGTCTTCATGCATGCAACACACACAAACACACATACATACACACAAACACACACACACAGAAGGGAATGAAGTAAAGCCATGCATGCTCACACCCATGTGTAATTCCTGCACTCAGAGGCTGGACACAGGAAGATATATGCTTCAAAGCCAGCCTGTGTTACATGAACACTTATTTGAGAAAAAAATAAACAGAAAAAAATTGAGTTGTGTTTTGCTTATGTTTTATAAACTATTTTAGCCCCTTGATCCTTCTAATAACTGTCCAGACACCTCAAATAAACAGTTAAACATTAGTTGTTGGAATTCTGGTTCATTTTGCCTCTATTTAATGATCTCACTTGTTTATTTTACAGATACAAATGGTTTAAGGAATTGTGGGATGCAGTATTACTTCCAGAATTAGATGCCATTGTTCTCACTAGTCAGAGTATGTGTTTCCCTCTTGTTTCCTTGATTCTCTTTCTGTTTGGGACCTGCACTGCATACTGGAGTGGTCTGCTCTCTTCCACATCTGTGCAGCTTCTTTCTTCAGTGTGGATAGCTCTGAAAAGGTAAGGATGCTAAAGCTTTCTTACTCTTGATGAAGAAAATTTTAGGGCTGGGGTGTGAGCCTAGTATGTGCTGGGACCAGAGCATGACCCTCAGCACTGGAGAGGAGGAGAGATGGGGGAGTATAAAATCATATGTTGTACATACATATCCCAATAGGGAGTCTGAAAAGTTAAATAAGACTCTGACTTCTGATATCAGACTTTTAATGGGAAAAGATATCATTCCTGGTTTTCTCTCTGACTGGATAAATGGATAAAGGCCCTGGAAAGAGCCTGGAGTTATATTACAGCACAAAGACAGTTTGAATGTAAAGATACTAGTGGCTTTTGTGATTAAAACCCCAGTCTAGTTTTCTCTTGACTCCTCCATGCCAGATGGCTGTGCTTTGGCTTCCTGTCACACTAGAGGTTATAGATGCTGCTGGTTCCTTCACTGTGTGGAGGTGGTTCTGAGGCCTCATCAGTGAGACCTCAGGCTCATAGATGGGGCCATATTCTTCTCTCAGGATTGAGCATGCATGACATGGGGTCTGTAAATAATTGTGATTTCTTCCTTAGTACAAGTTCCAGGCATAGTACAAGTAATGAAAATAATCGCTATAGTCTGTGAAGAACTGCATGTCAGCTCTTAACCTTTGTTGAGAAACACTGTATAGTTTACTTTGTGTTTATTTTTCACAGTTGTTTATAGTTTACTTTGTGTTCCTCACATATTAATAACCAGCTGAGGGACTGGTAGAGCTCTCCATCTGAAATGCTCAGGCCACTAGAGATTTCTAACTTTAGACTTCCTTAGATTTGGAATTATTTGTGCATATATATAAATACATGTATATATATGAATTTCAAGGATAGGACCAAGCTCCAAGTACAAAATGCATTTGTTTTATATACGTAGCCTGAAGCTTATTTTATAGTTTCTTTAATGCACCTGTGTTTTGAGTATCCTAACACACAAGATCATAGATCAGAGTGCTCCTCTTGGGACATGAGTGGTCCTTGGCATATACATTGTTTTTCTCTTTTGTGGACTATGTCAATATACAGTACTGTATTTCTTTTTAAAAAGAAAATTTGTGCTTTTATTCTAGACCTGCTGAACTTCCTAAAGATACCAAGGCAATGTCACTAGATTTGCCTGTTTTGACAGTTGTCTTTCTCATAGTGAGCTGGACAACCTGTGGAGCACTGGCCATCCTTCTGTCTTATCTGTACTATGTGTTTAAGGTATGTGTGATCAGTAAAGCCAGAAGGCCTGGGCTTTGTGTTACACACCTATAGAATGCCCCCTAGCTATTATTAACAAAATTGTGATTACTCCTGAATGCAAAATGATGTAAAAGGTTTTTTTTTTTTTTTAAATTATTGCATCTTGGTTATTTAACTTATATTTAGTTAAGTATAGAATTGACATTACTGGTCTGATCTGGTGTTTTGTTTAAAACCAAGGGAGAAGATATAATCTATTTTTGGTAGGTTGTGTTCTTGGGATCAGTAACTTTTTAAACATTTTATTAGAATAGATTTAGTCACATCTTTTAGACATGAGTAGGAAAAGGAAAAACTGTTAGTTTTAATCAGGTTGGCAGTCATGTCAGTACTAACATGTGTTAGAGAAGAATCAAAGGCAGCACTAACATTTAAGCTATGATTTCCCTGAAGCAGAAAACACTGAATAAACTAACAGTGTCAAAGGGGCCAAGAGGCAATAAGCTGCATGTGTGATGTATTGGTCATGTGTGTGGACTTTGAGTCCACACTGGATAACTGATCATGTGTGTGGAGTGTGACATCACACTGGATAACTGATCATGTGTGTGGACTGTGACACCATACTGAATAATTGATCATGTGTGTGGACTGTGATACCACACTGGATAACTGATCATGTGTGTGGACTGTGACACCATTCTGGATGTTGTTTTTAATTTTCATCAATGCTCTATTTGCCTCTTTTGAAACTAAGAAATGCATACTAGATTATTTTCAGTTTTCTAAAGGAAACTTGTAGCTACTTCTGTTTATAAATGATATAGTTAGGCTCTGTCTTTTTAATTTGATAATTTAAAAAACTGACTCAATTGGCAAAATTCCCTCAGATATTTAAGAAAAAAATAAATTTATAAAATGTTTTGAATCTTGTACGTATTTTACCACCACATATAATTGAACATTTTATATACTATTGAATACAATCAATGTTTTGATCTATGAGATATATGAGATTTCTGTAGCAAGGCATCATTAAAACAAATTCACAGGATTTAAAAGGTCTCTGCATATTCTGGAAATTTGTGTTGTTTTAAATTTGTGGGTTTTTTAAAATTTATTATAAGAGTTAGCATTTGCTAGTATTTATCTTTCAAAGAACACTGTTTTCAAATGCTTAAATAAAGCCTGGTTGCTTTTTTTGTTTAAAAAAAGTTTTCATTATAACTTATTTTTACGTTATGTGTATGGATGTTTTGTCTGCACTGTGTGTGTGCAGTGTCTGCATCCATCAAGGCCAGAAGAGGGCATCAGAACTCCAAGATGTGGATTGATGGTGGCTCACAAGCCCCTTGGGTCTTTGGAACCAAACCTAGGTCCTATGGAAGAATGGTTGCTCCATGTTTATATTTTTTAAAATTTCAGATCATAATCCTTCTCAGTTTTAGTTTTTTTTTAAAAAAAATTGTTGTTTTTGTTCCAAATACAAGTAAGGTTTATTTTCTCTTCCTAAGGTTGTTCATCTGCAAGCCAGCCTAATGACTTTTAGAAACAACCAGCCAGTGGTGAGCTTTGTGTTCTAAATGCTACATGCTAATATGAATGCACATGAGAAAATATACACTTGGTGCTTTCATTGTTGTGGGGGTGGTTGTTAGAATTTTATTGTGTTTAAAAGAAATTGTGAACTTAAGTGAAGTGAAGGAATATTAAAGCAGACTTGAATCACTCTTTAACTTGTTCCTAGGCTACCTTCAGCACTTGGTTGTTTAAATATAAATTTTGAGTTATTACTGAAAATAAAAATGAGAAATCAAAAAAAAATGTAGCTGGACGTGGTCACACATGCTGGTATTTCAAGCACCCAGGAAACAGAAGCAGGGGGATGGCTTAAACCTAAGAGTCTGAGACCAGCAGGATAACATAGCAAGATTCCATCTCAGATAAAACTAAAGAGAATAAAACTCCTGTGAAGATAACAATTTTAAAATAATTTTAACAAAGTAACTTTAGTATTTTAATTATGTTTGGTAATAAAAATGATATAGTTAATTGGGTATAATTGGTTCTAAACAATATCTTGAACTTGTTATTCATATCTTGGTATTCTTGTTTTATTGCTTTCTAGAATCCTAAACACTCCAGAAGAAGTGAAAAAAAGTCCAACCACCATAAAGACTCCTCAGTACAAAGTCTTTGTTTGTCTGCCAATGATGCTGAGGACAGTCTGCGCATGCACAACACTGTAATTAACTTGCTGGCGTGGGTGGTGCTGCTCAGCATGCCATCCCTAATCTATTGGGTAAAGAACCTTAGGTGCGTTTATTTTTTGTTTGTTTGTTTGTTTGTGTGCTTCAGATAATAAATCTCTCTTATTGGAGCCTGACTGAATTCCTGATGAGCCTTGAGAACAGGAAGCTATATATTGCTCAGAACTAGAAGTCAATACATTTCCATTCCCTTATGAGCCATGACAGATGAGTTCTGAGAGTATCATGGTCTCTAAACATCAGCCAAAGAAAAAAAAGTAATTTTTAAATATTTTTATTATGTGTTATACAAAATAATGAGTTTGGTCACAACGTTTCCATACATGCCTTTTACTCTATTTGGGTCACCTTCTCTTGTTGCAACTTATATTTCCATTGGTCCCTCCTCTTTCCAACAAAACCATCTTCAGACTAAAAAACTCAGTAAAATACCTAGAAATAAACCTAACCAGGGAGGCTAAATGAAATAGTGGTAAAATTTATTTTTAGTACAGTGAATTTCTAATAGCCAAGACAGTCTGAGCCATGGGAGTGCTGTGTACAATAAGGCTGCTTGCAAATGATCAGTACAGCAATGTCAACAGTTGCTAAGTTATGAATGTGCTTAGATGCTAAGTAACATAAATGAATAAAAAAAATATAGCCTGTATGCACACACACTGGAACATTATTCAGTCATAAAGAATAAAAACATGTGGCTTGCAAGAAAATGGATGGAATTATGGGTTATCCTTTTAAGTGAAATAAACTAGAACAGAAAAATGTATATATTTTCTAATGTGTGAAATTAAAAGAAAAATATATGAAGGAACATAAAGACTATGTGGTATCATTTTCAAGGATTAATTGAATCCATAGGTTGCTTGGTATAGTATAACCATCTTTACAGCATTCTTTCTGCTGATTCATCAACATAGGTCTTTCAGTCGTCTGGGATTTTGGTGGTTTATAGATTTCATTGTGGAAAAGATATTTAGCTTCCTTGGTTAAATTTATTTGTAGGTATTTTATTGACTATTTAAAGTCTATTTTTACCTGGCTTTGTTTTCCTGACAGTGTTCACTACTGACATATAGAAAAAGATGTTGATCTTCCTGTTTGTTACTTTGCTGAAAATGTTCCGTTTCCTACTAGAATTTTTAGACACTTTTAAAATATAGGATCCTATTTTCTACTAATGAGGATAATTTTACTGTTCCCTTTCTATTTTTATCCCTTTCATTTCCTTTTCTTGCTTTATTGGTCTGACTAAAGCTTTGAGTATTATATTGAGTAAATAAGAATAGGCCGAGGAGACAGCCTGCCATCTTCCTGTTATAGAAGAAATACCTGTGTTTCTCCCCCTCAGTAGACTGGATAAGAGTGATCATATCCATCCTTTACTTTGCTAAGCTATTATTTTTGTAATCTTAGATTTTGAGGGACTTTTTTCAAGAATGGATATTGAATTTTTCAAACACTTTCTGCCCCCATCTAAAGAGATAATTAAATGTTTTTGTCCTTGATTTTATCTATACACTAAATTATATTGTTTTATGTGAGGGTATCTGCATCTTTGCACCCCCTGGAATGAAACCAACTTGATAGATCTTTTGATTGTGTTAGTGAACTCAGCTTATTGGGGATAGTGCTGCTTATTAAGAGAGATGGGTCAGATAAACACTGTTTATAGACTATTTGACAGTATTTTATGGAATAGATAGAAGAAAATTGCTGTATATATATTAAATGGTTGATAGTACCTGTCTACTTCTGGGTTTTTCTTTGTTTGGAGACACTATTGATATATTCTCATTTCTTTTTATACAGATCTGTTTACATTTTAGCCTCCATTTTATCTGTTTTGATTTCAGGTCATCTTAATGGATTTAAGATGATTAATGAATTTGAAATAGCTTGTTTTGAAGAGCTGTGTGAGACTTTCCACAGTGGCTTCTCAATGTGATGCCTACTATCAACTCCTGAGTGGGATGGCAGTCTAGGGCGGGGGATTGATACTAGGGGCTTCCTGAGCCATTTACAGTGCTCATGACTATATTGTTATTGGAATTCTTTGAAAACTTATTAATTTGACTCTGATCATTTAAAACTATCGGCTATGCTTTGTTGATCTATATTTTCTGTTTATTCTAGGTATTATTTTAAACTTGATCCTGACCCTTGCAAACCTCTGGCATTTTTTCTTATTCCAACCATAGCGGTTCTTGGCAATACTCATACTGTTTCAGTAAAGTCAAGGTAAATGGCTTAAGTGATTTCTTCATTTATTACTGGCCTTTATTTTTTTTTCTTGAAGTATCTTTTTTGTGTGTATTTAATTTGATTGTTTCTAAAAGTAAACCCAGATGATTGTGGTTTATATGCAAATATAGTTCATATGCAAATGTATTATGCTTGTTTTCATAATAGTATGAGTTTTGTTAGGAAAGAAGTGAGTTGTTTTTTACAACCTAACTCTTAGATGATATGATGTGTGTGTGAAGTGCTCCTGACAATACTTGGTGTTTTGGAGTGTTTGGTCTGGGAATCATGTACAGCTCTTCTGGACTGAGGCCCATGCAGGACTTAAATCTTAGGATGGGATCAGGAATGCTGCTGAGTGTCTGAGGTCTGAGCACATCAGAGAGAAAATCAGGAGAATCTTCAGCCAAGACATTCTCAGCTATATAGAGTTGGTGGCCAGCCTGGGCTACATTGGCACATGTCTCAAATCAAAAAGATGGTCCCTCTATTGAACTCTTTATTTTGTTTCTTTTTTTATTTATTTGATTTTGATGATGTAAGTAGGATTAAATTAAGCATTTTTGTAGATTTATCTTCAAGACAATTATTTTGTTTGATATCTTTTTAGAGGTAGAATTACAGAATGAAATACTAACTGGTATTTTTCTGTTAAGGAAAGAGTAAGAACATAGCTGTTCTCTGAATAGAAATATATTTCTTTTTTGTTTAAAATATGTTTTATTGAGCTTTATAAAGTTATATACAGATTTTTGTTCAGTTCACCAAAAAACCCTCAATTATTTCATTTGAAATCACTTCAACCCAGATGGTTTGGCGCCCTCCCATAATTCCAGCTTTCATAAGACAAGGAAGAGCATGAGTTTAAAGCAGGCTTGTGTTATATGTCACAAATCCTGATCTCAGAAAACCAAAAATGAGATGTCACAGTGGCTGGCACACAATGTAAATCCCAGCATCCAGGAGGCAGGGACAGGCAGAGCTCTGTGATCTGAGGCCAGCCTAGTCTATATACCAAACTCCTGGTGAGCTAACTCTACATAGTGAGATCCTTTCTCAACCAAAACAAAATACTAAGAAAAAAAGATAATTAGAAAGCCAAAAATAAATAAACAGAATTTAAATAAATTTGCTGAACTTTAATAAATACAGCAAAAATCACTTACAATGTTAAGTTGCCAAAGCTATATCAAAGATTACATTTTTGTGGTGGGGGGCTCACAAATATAGTCTGTCTACTAATACATATTTCTCTGTCTCTTCACAGTAAATTACTGAAGACTGCCTCGCAGTTTCCAATTCCTCTGGCTGTTGGTGTTGTGGCTTTTGGCTCCACCCACTTATACCGGGTCCCATGTTTTGTCGTTATTCCTCTTTTATTCCATGCATTCTGCAACCTTATGTGAGACTGGACTTAATGATAAAAAGATTTATGCCTTGAGGACCAGTGATACAGTGAACACAGCTCCACTAACCGGAACAGTGAGGTCTTTCAGAAAAGACAAGTCTATTTTTACAGCATTGAAATAGGAGATTAGTTTTGTAATGCTTGAGGACAGTAGTTGAAGCATGGTTTCATTTTGTGATATAGCATCTGTGTATTCATTGTACCTGGGAAATTAGTGAAGAGGTCTTCTGTAATACCAACTAGCTTTCCTCAGCCAGGAACCTTCTAGAGACTCGGCTGATGCATTGTAATCTTGTGTGAAACTTCTGCTAGTTTCATCAGATTTCTTTTGAAAAGTGGCTTTTATATTTGCTGTAATTTACATATTAGAATAAGTCTTTAAAGGTTAGTAAAAGTCACAACTGTTTCTCAGAAGTAAAATACTCATGAAGGAGTCGTCGATCAGTTTATGGTAGCCATAGAGAACAAAGTTTGATCTTCTTACATCTATGAAGGAAAGCCTCAAATGAAAGAGAGACTTTTGTTGTTGTTGACTCCTACACTTCAGATTCAAAACAATGGCATTTTCTTGAGCCTTCAAACATGACTCTTGGTGAGATCTACCAAAAAAATCCACTATCAAAAGACTATTTTTGTGGATATCGACTTGGTACGGTCAGTCTCTGTGGTTGCCATAAGTGCCTCTGGTAATGACAGGTTATTAAAATAACTAAGTTCTAGAGGCTAAAACAACTCTGGACTTGCATCATTTTTGTCTATTGGAAAGGAAGTATGTCAACAAAGTATAGTATTGCACTTGATGTACCAAACTATGCTTCTAATAGAGGAACAGTAAGTAGCCATCACTCCACTGGGACTGAAAGTGTGAGCACTGCCTGAATAGACTGAGACTTCCATTGCTCAATTAACAATGGAATCTTGATTTGCAGAGAACACTCCCTAGGACAGTGAGGGTAACATTTTATTTCCTTTCCAGTTCTAGTTCATTCTTAGCTACAGAAAAATAAAAGGCTGAGAGCTTTATTCCTTTAGTTGGAATAAACTCAGACTGAGAAAGTCCTGGTATATGGAGCCCTTCACTTATATGTGTGTCCTGTAAAGTCCTTACATGTCAGTGAATTCACAGTTGCCCTTGTGAGCTTCTGGACTTCGTAGTGCCGGGAATGGTTCTTAGGGAATCAGTTTAATTTTTCCTGCCATTGTACCTGGTACCACAGCCTCTCAGCTCCTACTGCCAACCAGAGAGGGCTTCTCCCACTGAGTCACACTAATAGCTTGCCTCAGTTCCTCTGGGCTTTTTTTTTTTTTTTTTTTTTTTGGATCTTTCCTGTTTCACTGTTAGTGGAAGGGTCCTATCACTACCACAAAGCTTAGTTAATTTGTGTGATTCCGTTGCTGTCTTGACTGGTATTATGCTTGTTAAGTATTCATATTTTCACTTACTAAGACTTAAAGAAAAGTTGTTATACAGGACATGGTGACATTTTAGTCTCTTATTTCAGAAATATGTCAAATGCAAGAAAGGACATTGTAGTATTTATTCAGTATCTGAGAGTGAGTTCACCAGATAATACAGTCTTCTCATGGCATACAACTTGTATATCTAAATAGGTACATATCTCCTTAAATTTTGCCAGGAATACCAGCCTCTAAACACAAGCTACCTTTCCTTCTGTTAGTGATATGACAGACATATCTCAACCAAATGATAACAGAATAATACTTTGACTTTCTGCATTTGAACATGCATCTACAAAGAACTTTTCAATACTTCGTTATTAGACCTTTTTACAGCCACGGTTATTTCTGAACTCTGAAGTCTTCCTGCTTAGTCATTACCACTCATGAGGAAGACATAGCAAATTTGATTTCTTACTTGTGAATAATACCTTTGTTATTAGAGCCCATTAATTCTTATTAAAAAATGTTTTTGTCTGATAGTACTTATTCCAAATCCCTGAAGTCTTATTTATGCCAGCTAAATATTTCAGATAATTTGTTGCAGGTCTTTGATCAGTTGTCACTCACACTCAAAGACACAAACTCACACATGGGCATGCTTTGACAGCATCTTCATCAAGTCCTTAGACACAGTAGCCTGGTAGGCCATGAGATGATGGAAATTGTTATCCCTTAAGAAAAGGAAATTCCTTTATCTCCACATCACTTGCTTTTTTCTATCATGTTTACATGTGTATTATCACCATAGTCCATTGCCAACTTATCTAACAGATAGAGACTAATCCATCAAATTTTATAGTTACATTGTTGTGATTTTTCTTAAACAAGTTGAGTTTTTGAGTAAATATCATGCTTATTATACAAATGGATTCTTTGTAGTAAGTAGATTGTATATACAGTAGACAACCTCATAGAGGTAATTGCTATTATAATTTAGACCTGATAATTTTCAAATTTATTTCTGTGTGTGTATGTGTGTATGTATGTGTGTGTATCTGTCTGTCTGTCTGTATAGGTTCTCATTGTGGTCAGAAGCAGGCAGTGAATCCCCTAGAGCTGGAGAAGAGGTGGTTGGGAGTTTTTGGACATGGATGCTGGGAATCAAACTCATATTATCCAGACTGGCACTATTCCTTCCTAACGGAGCTGTCCCTCCAGCTCCCAGACCTGATAATTTGATAGAAATTGCTACTGCAGTGTGTGGACACAACTATTATGTTCTCTGCCATTGAGTTATACACAGCTAGTCTGAATTAATTTCAAACCCAAATCAAAGAAATTCTACTTTTTTCTTGGTTACCACCACATTGAAAATTTTTTGAAGTGTGATTCTAAAGAAACCACTTACGCTTTATTAGCACTGATTTTTGAAGCAACATAATCTGTATTAATCATTAACTGATTAGTTTTTTATTGAATAAACTATATATAATTATACAATGGAGATCTTTTAAATATGAATTTAAGGATTTTGCATTTAGGAAATAGTTTTTAAAAAATCATTTAGGAAAAATTCAAAAGTATATTGAGACTCTGGAATGCTAGGTTTTTAGATTGTTTTTATCGGTGTGGACAATCTGTGAATTTGTATGTCATAAGAAACAGGAGACCTGGTAAAGTTTATTGAGGGTCACAATCAGTTTAGGGAGTGTGACACTTGCTGGAATAATGGAGGTGATGAAAGTTTCTGTGTCTGCAATATTGGTTCCTGCCAGGGAAGCTTCCAGACCAGATAAAGGAATTATAGGACTTCCTGATAAATGTAAGACAAAGAGCTGGAATTTTATTACAGTCTTTTTGAGCAAGAAACATTTATAATTCTATGATTACCTACTTTCAACATCAGGCTTACTGATGGCAAGAAATAAAAATGCCCTGATGGACCTCATGTTCTCAACTTTTCATAGGCTTATGCAAGTTAGGTCAGCAGTTCAAATATGTACTATAAATCCATAAGCTTTCTTCATTTTTAAAATATATTGTCAATAAATAAAGACAGAATTTTACATGTTAATAACTTCATTTAGAGAATAAAATAAAAATTTAAATGGTGGAAATAGGCACACTATTACTCTATTAATGCTATATGTAACAGAGCAGCTTGGTGATGATATGCTTCAGAGCTGGCAATGTCTACACTACAGCTTGATTAAACTGTCTGTGAATAATAAGCATAAATCAAGAAGAGAATTCAGTGTTTGGCTTATGCTACCAAAACCTACCTGAAATACTAAGGAACCAGTTCATTTCTGAAGACATTGTATAAAACCGGTATTTATAGTCAAAATCAACCCTTAATCATCCTGTATATCATCAGTGAGCACCAATGAGAAACTATATCTGTTGCTGTTTGATTAGTAAGTACAAAGTATGCATCGAATCTTAGTTTAGCAAACCTACAGAGAGCTGTTTTGTACAGTTCAGATGCTATTTCAATGGTGTTTGACATTTAGTGTTTGGAAGGTGGTGTTGTTGAGACAGAAGACACTGTGCAGCACTAACTACTCCAAAACCTAGTGGCCAGTGTGTTCCGTATTTCATGTGTATTTGCTCTCTCTCATATTGCATTTTTTACATCTGTTTTTTTACAAAAATGAAAAATACAGTTGAATTCTTTTTAGCATCATCTGCATTGGAAACTGCATTGCTGTGGTTAGCAAAACATATTTTGCCACCCACCAAAGTTAAATGAAACTGTAAAATACCTCTGGATATTTGTGCCAAGGAATTTTTCTTATTATATTGGGGTTCAAACAAAAGTAATCTTTCAGTATTTTTCATCTAGACTTTAAATAAATGTGTATATCATGGAAACATATTCTATGCTCTATTTTTCTTTGAAAATGTTCAAAGCTTTAGAATAATGTGTTCTATTCTGTCTGGTTTCCTGACATTATTAGGTAAAAACTTCATTCACTCAGTAGTAGTCTCTCAGCAGTTAGTGTAATCATTTGATGTATTCTGACTTTGGTCTTATTTTGTGATGTAAAAAATGAATTTGTACAGGTCCATTTTGGTATAGGTGTCTCTTTTATATACATGAAATCTTGCCCTGGGGGGTTTCTTTTGTTTTCTGTAAGCTTCTGGTCAGTCCAAAGTGTTTATCCACTAGAACCTGACAGTACAATGAAGCAAACCTTTTAACATGGACATTTGTACCAAATACTATGAAATATAGTTGTTAAAGAGAAACATGGGCATTGATATGACCTTCGACACAACTAGAAATATGATAGGCACAGAAGCCACTATGGATTTGCGTGAACTCTGGTTCCTCCTCATGAGAATGTCACGGCAATCTCGGTATTTCATTTAGTTTTTCTTACTGTTTTTACTGCTTCTTCGCTGGGTACAGTAGTGTTGGTACATTTTCATAAGTTAGGCTTGTGGGTGAAGAAGTGGTACAGAGAGCCAGATATTGAAATTATTTGGTCCCAATTAAGTAACAGTTATCTGACTGTTGGGACTGTGGACAGATTAATAGAAAGGTGTCTTATGAGACCTGGCTTCTGGATGCAGTGTCCTCTGGAAGGAAATTGTCCTCTGTGCAATGGCCTCAAGCTAAGTAGGAGATGCCTGTTCTTAACAGGTTCTGTGCATGGAAAAATAGGTGTTTATCAGAGTCCTCATGCAAATATCCTCCATCTCCTTCTCAGATGTGTAGTTGGGAGAGAAATCTTCATTTTTATTGTTTATAAATTAGGAAGTTGTGCTATATGCTTATATTTTTTAAAAATAGAAACTGATATGTATCATTTTGAAGTGATACTGTGTATTCTTAAACTTAGGACGTAGCAACGTGCCCAAGATAAAACAGACCAAAACTAAATCATCACTGTGACCTTGAACTTATTTGGGATAAAGCAGACTGTGCCTTAAAATGACAAATCAATGCCCTGTAACTTTGTAACTTTATATTTTACTATGGGTGGCCTTCTAAAATTCACCTGAAATCTTTTTCTTTCAAGTTGTTGAAATACAAGTTTTAAGTAGAAATTGACCCACATTCCTTTAGTACTCACAGCCGTTGTTCTTGAGGCCTCCCATAATTTCCAGAGCTTTTGTTGCTCGACTTTTTAAAAATTGATTTTGTTTTAATATATCGGGGAAATTAGGTTTGGCAAAAATTTCTAGGGGAAATATTTTAAGGGATAGTCATGGCACTTCTGTTTCTAAAGTTACTGAACATATAAAAATTAATCATTGGAATGTATGTTTGTCTTATTGATAATAATCTTATAAAAGATGCAAGGTCCTTGTAAAACGTGTGCTCAGTGTTGTAGCAGACTAAGACTTGCATTTATATTCTCAAATAAGGGTTATTAACCCAGTAATTATTTTCCAGTCTATAAACTCAGATCATTGTAGATTTTTAAACATTACTGTTTCCCTGGTGTTTATCTTTTCCTGCCTAATTATTTTTATGGTTTTAAGGGAGAATTAAAATACTGCATTTTTACTGTGCTTATCTTAAACAAGGAAAATGATTTTCATTAATGTTCAAATTACTGAATTTATAGTATAATTATGCTCTTTCCCAATGACACCCACATTGCTGTCTCCTGAGTTGTTTGTTTCCTATGTTATTTTGGGGCATAAATCAATGTATTTCTATTTCTGTTGTTCTATTTCACCTCCACTACTCCTGCTAAATAGTTTTGGTTTAAGTTAGGGTCTCTTTAAAATATATAGAAAGGACAATACATCTTTCCTTAAAGCCTGGTAAGATTGACAAGGAATTTGTTCAGACAAGGGTGTATAGTTAAGTGGCTTTCGGCTGACCTCAGTTTTTACCTTACATATAAACATTCAGAGCACAAACTATTGGTGGCTGCTGATGGAGACTCGGTAAAGTTATCATTTATTTACATACTTATTTGTTCTCATCCCTAAAGCCTTGTGTACAGTAACAATACTTAGTGCAAGGAGCCTGTGCTAAAGTGTATATTGAAAATAATGATCATAGCACAGACCTTGTCTGAACGTGCTTGCTTTTCTCCTGTGCACTATGCAGTATGTGGTGCACTAAATACATGTGTGTAATTTTCTGTGCATTTTTCGTGTAATACGATTAACACATTGAGCTGGTTGTAATTTGGGGGAAAGTGCTACTTATTGTACTTTGTACAGTGTTGCAAATTTTTTTTTAACCTGTGTTTCAACATTATGATGTACTTTTATTAGGTGATTATTTGCCTCCCGTGTCTGCTCAGGTATTACCGTGTAGCAATTTTGGGTGCTTTGTTTTTAGTTGTCATAATCTGGTGTTCTGGATGTTCAAAAATAAATTTGGTGAATAAGCACATTTGGTACAAAGGTTTCTTACTGATTTGCATAGTCTGCAATGTTTTTCATAAAGGAAAACTTTAGATGCGGCTTCTTTCAAGTCTGATACCTCTAAGACCAGGATGTGCATGACACAGCTGATGATCTGCCACTTGGTATCTTGTAGTGCTTCACATCTGTTTCTATGCATACTTTGTAGTTCAGAGTCTGTTTTTAGGAATTGTATATGCTTCTCCCAGAGACAATGCTTTACCTTATTCTGTTGCTAACTGGATCTAATCCTAAGTGTTTTCAGGGCAAACTACAAATTCTTTAACTTCATGTCTGATTTTAAAGGGTTTATTTAATGGCTCTGCCCTTTCAGCTCTGTTGAGGATACCACAGTTCTCTTGCTTGGGCTGGTTTCACTCTGTCTGCACCTCTCCTTGGCAAGTATCTCCCAGCTCTGGCATCTCCAACACCTTGGCGTCTCCAGTGCAACTCAGGCTTCACTTTTCCAGCTTCATATCATGGTCTCTTCAGGCCTCCAGGCAGAGACTCCCATGTTAGATGCTTGGCTTCTTTGTTTTTTCTGACCCATGGAGGAAGATCCATAACCCCTTTTTTATATCTTTCTTGACTCTGAAGCCAGAACCACATGGATGGAGCTGCCAAGTTCTGTGGCTTGCTGGGGCTGAACCTGGTCTCCTCTTTAAATCACATTTGCATAAATTTTCTGTTATTGTTTAGGCCTAGGAATTCTCTCAGACCTTTTCCTTCCTCAGGCTGTGGGATTAGCTGGGTGGGAACTCACCCTGAAATTACCACCTCTTTTATTCTGTTTAGTACAAGACTTTTCTCTAAATTTCTCATCTCATTGAGCACAAGACTTTGCTCCAACATTACATTTCCTGGTGCTTCTTTTCTTGTCAAATTGTACATTTTGAATTTCTGTTTCCCAATTGCACCTTTCCAGTTTAGATCTGTATAAGGTGACATGTGACACAGTCAATAGTAGGATGTCTTGACATTTAGTCCAAAAATCTTCAATTTAACCACTGGTAGATTTTTCACATTAGTGAAAAAGCAGCAACATTTTTGGCCACAATATGACAAGAATGGTCTCTAATAGTCCCCTCTGACACCTCTTGAGCAGGGCATCCTCCATAGTTTACATTGCTCTCAGCAATGAGGGTGTCCATGCTCCTACTAGGATATTCTGTTAGCCTCATTCAAAGCATCCAACTACTCTTCTGATCCAAATTTCCAGTCTTCCATATTTCTCCAATAAATAGCATGATCAGACCTGTCACAGCAATCCCTTACTCTTGGTACTAATTTGCCTCAATGTTCTATTGCTATGAACATAACACCATAACAAAGACAACTCTTTTTTTCCAAGTTTTTTTTATTATGAGTAAAGTCACATTTTCTATCTGTGTATATCCTTGTTCAAGGTCCCTTCTCCCTCCCATCCCATCCACTCACTTTCTCTTCTCCACATCTCCCCATCTCCTCCCCAGCAAGGACAGGAGGTCCCAGGGTCCCAATGTCCCAGTATGGCTTAGTTCAGCACCCACTCCTGGCAGATACAGTCTCCTCTCCCCAACATCAAGACTAAGTCGTGTTCCTCTAGAGAGAGTGGGATCCGTGGTGCCAGTCCAAGATGTTTCAGATTCCAAGCTATTCAGTGGTTGTGGTTTGCAGCTTGGACGTGCTTTACTTTCCTTTTTTGTTTAGAGTCCACTGATGAGTGAGTACATCCCCTGCTTATCCCTCTGGGTTTGTGATATATTGCTCTGGAGGATATTCTCCAAATCCATACATTTGCCTGCAAATTTTAGGATATCATTTTTTCTTACTGCTGAGTAGTACTCCATTGTAGTACTCCATTGTATAGACGTACCACAGTTTGTAAATCCACTCTTCAGTTGAGGGGCATCTAGGATGTTTCCAGGTTCTTGCTATTATTAATAATGCTGCTATGAAAATAGTTGAATTAATGTCTTTGGAGTGTGAATGTGATTCTTTAAGGTATACACCCAGAAGTAGTATTTCTGGATCATTGGGGAGATTGATTCCCACTTCTCCATTGAATATTTTGGGCTTCCTTGTCGAAGATCAGGTGTTCATAGATTTTTGGGTTAATGCCCAGATCCTCAATTCGATTCCATTGATCCACAAGTCTGTTTTTATGCCAGTACCAGGCTGTTTTTAATACTGTAGCTCTATAGTATAACTTGAAGTCAGGGATGGTGATGCCTCCTGAGGCTCTTCTGTTGAGCAAAATTATTTTGGTAATCATGGCTTTCCTGTTATTCCATATGAAGTTGAGTATTGTTCTTTCAAGGTCTGTAAAATATTATGCTGGTATTTTGATGGGAAGTGCATTGAATCTGTAGATTACTTTTGGTAGAATTGCCATTTTTACTGTGTTGATCCTACCTATCCAGGAACATGGGAGATCTTCCCATTTTCTAATATCCTCTTCAATTTCTTCAGTGATTTTCATCAAATAGATCTGTTACTTCTTTGGTTATAGTTGCTCCAAAGTATTTAATGCTAAAGGGTGATGGAAAACTTTCTCAACCTAAAGAAGGAAATACCTATAAAGATACACGAAGCTTACAGAACACCAAATACATTAGGCCCCCAAAAGGCCCCCACATAATAATTAAGCCACAAAACTTACATAACAAAGAAAGAATATTAAGAGCTGCAAAGAAAAAGTGCCAACTTAACTATAAAGGCAGATCCATCAAAATAACACCTGACTATTCAATGGAGACAATGAAGCAAGAAGGTCTAGCCAGAAGTTATATAGATACTAAAAGATCATGGCTGCCAACCCAGACTACTATACTCAGCAAAACTATCAACCACCATAGGTGGAGTAAGCAAGATATTTCATGAAAAAGACAGATTGAAATAATACCTAGCCATAAATCTGACCCTACAGAAAGCACTAGAGGGAAAACTCCAACCTAAGGAACTCAAATAACACATGAAACCCCAAATAATCAATAGTCCCACAGAAGAAAAGCCCAAAGATAGGAAATAGACACAAGCGACCACCAAAAATAACAGGAAATAACAATCAGTGGTCAATAATATTACTTAATATCAATGGACTTAATTCACCTATAAAAAGACACACCATAACATAATGGAAACAAAAACAAAAGCCAACTTTTTGCTGCATACAAGAAACACACCTCAACTCTAAAGACAAACACAGGCTCAGAGTAAAGGGTTGAGAAAAGATTTTCCAATCAAATGGCCCCAAGCTAGTGTTGCCATCCTACTATCCAATAAAGTAGACTTCAAACTAAAATCAATCAAAAGAGACCAGGAGAGACATTACTTATTTGTCTCAGGAAAAATCAGTCAACATGAAATCTCCATCCTGAATATTTATGACCCTATAAGAACACCTTCATATGTAAAAGTAACAATACTAAATCTTAAACCCCACATCAAATATTCAACCATCACACTCTAATAGTGGAAGACTTCAGTACCCTACTTTCACCTTGGATAGGTCAACCAAACAAAGACTCAACAAAGAAATAAGGGATCTAATAGATGTTATGCAAATGGACTTAATAGATATTTAAGAAGCTTCCATCCAAACACAAAGGAATACACATAATTCTCAGACCCCATGGAACTTTCTCTAAAATTGACCACATACTTGGTCATAAAGCAAATATCAATAGATACAAAAATGGGAATAACCCCTTGAATCATATCAGACCACCAAGACCTAGAGTTAAAATTTAACAACAAAAATCACAAAAAGCCTACAAACTCATGGAAACTGAACTTCTCAACATTGAACCACCTCTTGGTCAGGGAAGAAGTTAAGAAAGAAATCAAAGGCTTTTTAGAATCTCATGAAAATGAATCCACAACATACCCAGACTTATGGGACACAATGAAAGCAGTGCTAAGAGGAAAATTCATAGCACTAGATTTCTATATGAAAAACCAAGAGAAAGCTCACACAAGAGACCTAACAACTCAGCTGAAGACTTTAGAACAATTAGAAGCAAACTCATCTAGAAGGAGTACACAGCAGCAAATAAACTTAGGGCTGAAATCAGTACAATAGAAACAAAAAAAACAATACAAAAACCAATGAAACAAAATGTTGGTTCTTTGAGAAAGTCAAAAAGATAGAAAAACTCTTATCCAAAGTAACCAAAAGGCAGAGAGTGAGTATTCAAATGAACAGAATCAGAAATGAAAAGGGAGAGATAACAGACACTTAGGAAATCCAGAGAATTATCAGGTCATACTTTGAAAATCTATACTCTACTAAAATGGAAAACCTAAAAGAAATGAGCAGCTATCTGGACAAGTACCAATTACCAAAATTAAATCAAAAACAGATTAAAGACCTAAACAAACCTATAACGCCAAAGGAAATTGAAGCTTTTATTAAAAGTCTTCCAAATAAAAAAAGCCCAGGACCAGATGGTTTTACTGCAGAATTCTACCAGGCATTCAAAGAAGAACTAATACCAATACTCAACAAACTGTTCCATACAGTGGAAGCTGAAGGAATGCTGCCAAACTCTTATTATGAGGCCATAATCACCAAGCCATTCAAAGATGCAACTAAGAAAGAGAACTACAGACCAATCTTTCTCATGAACATTGATGCAAAAATACTCAACAAAATTCTGGAAAAGTGATTAGAACAACATATAAAAAAAATCATCTACCATGATCAAGTAGGCTTCATCCCAGAAATGCAGGGATGGTTTAACATACAAAAAAACTATAAATCTCATCTATCATGTACACAAATTGAAGGAAAAAAACCACATGATCATTTCCTTAGAAGCTGAAACAGCCTTTGACAAAATCCAACACTCTTTTCTGATAAAAGCTCTGAATAGATCAAGAATACAGGGAAAATTCCTAAATATAATAAAGCAATTTACAAGAAGCCAATGGCCAACATCAAACTAAATGGAGAGAAGCTCAATGCAATCCCACTAATCTCCGGAACTAGACATGGCTGTCCTCTCTTCTCTTAATTATTCAACACAGTTCTCAAAGTTTTAACCAATGCAATAAGAGAATGAAAATAGATTAAGGGGATACAAATTGGAAAAGAAGAAGTAAAACTATCTCTATTTGTAGATGATATGATTGTATACATAAGTGATCCTCAAAATTCTACCAGGAAACTTCTACAGCTGATAAACACCTTCAACAATGTAGCGGGATACAAGATTAATTTAAAAATTCAGTAGCCCCCTATACTAAAGACAAACAGGCTGAAAAAGAAGTAAGGGAAACATTATCCTTCGTAATATCTGCAAACAGCATTAAATAGCTCAGTGTAACTATAAAGAAAGAAGTACCAGACAGTTTGAGAAAAACTTTAAATCACTGAAGAATGAAACTGAAGAGGATATCAGAAAATGGAAAGATCTCCTACGTTAATGGATAGGTAGGATCAACATAATAAAAATGGTAATCTTACCAAAAGCAATCTACAGATTTAATGCAATTCCCATCAAAATCCCAACACAATTTTTTATAGACCTTCAAAGAATACTCAGTTTCATTTTGAATAACAGGAAAGCCAGGATTGCCAAATCAATTATGCTCAACAAAAGAACCTCAGAAGTCATTGTCATCTCTGAGTTCAAGTTATACTATAGAGCTACAGTAATAAAAACAGCCTGGTACTGGCATAAAAACAGACTTGTGTATCAATGGAATTGAATTGAAGACCCAGACATTAACCCACTCATACATATACCTGATTTTTGACAAGGAGGTTAAAAATATTCAATGGAAAAAAGATACTTTCTTCAACAAAGTGTGTTGGCATAACTGGATGGCAATATGTAGAAAAATGCAAATAGATCCAATCCTATCACTGCACAAAACTCAAATCCAAGTGGATCAAAGACCTCAACATAAAACCAGTTGTGCTGATCTTGATAGAAAAGAAAGTAGGAAATACCCTCCAACACATTGGCACAGGTCACCACTTCCTAAATATAACACCAGTAGCACAGACACCAAGAAAAACAATAAGTGGGACATCCTGAAACTGAGTAGTTTCTGTAAGGCCAAGGACACAGTCATTAAAACAAAACAACAACCTACAGAATGGAAAAAGATTTTTCACCAACCCTACAAGTGACAGAGGACTGATCTCTAAAATATATAGAGAACTCAAGAAACTAGAGCCCAAAACCCTAAATAACCGAATTAAAAAATGGGGTTCAGAACTAAAAAGGGAATTCTCAGCAGAATTATGAGTGGCTGAAAGGCACTCAAAAATGTTTATCTTTAGCCATCAGAGAAATGCAAATCAAAACAACTTTGAAATACCACCTTGCACCTGTCGGAATGGCTATGATCAAAACCACAGATGACAGCCTATGCTGGAGAGGATTTGGAGCAAGGGGAATACTGCTCCACTGTTGGTGAGAGTGTAAATTTGTCCAGCCATTCTGGAATGCAGTGTGGTGGTTTCTCAGAAAACTCAGAATCATTCTCCTCAAGGATCCAGCATACAACTATTGGGTATATACCCTGAAGATGCACATTCACACTTCAAAAGTATTAGCTTAACTATGTTCATAGCAGCATTATTTGTAATAGCAAGAACCTGGAAACAACCTAGATACCACTCACCTGAGGAATGGATTAAAGAACTATGGTACATCTACACAATGGAGTAAAAAAAAAATCTTAATATTTGCAGGCAAATGGATGGAGTTGGAGAATATCTTCCTGAATGAAGTCTCAGAAACCCAGAAGGATAAGCAGGGATGTACACACATTACTGTATTCACCAAAAACATTCTTATGTCATTGAAAGATGATAGGTGAATAAAGTGATTTAAAGCACACACACACACACACACACACACACACACACAAAATCCCTTCTGGTTTGATTGTAGAAGGGTTGCTTAGCAGATATTTGAGGTGGCCATAGTGCATCCGTGGACATTAGCTGTGACCTAATGTGCTTTCTTCATCTGTAGCTGAGCCTAACCTGGATAAGGGAGCTTTAGATTTTTTTTTTATGTATTTTAGAGAAAAGAGAAATTTTGTTACTATATGTTTTTTTCTTTTTCTTTCTTTCCTTTTTTTTTTTTACTGTCCTAGATGTTTTGTTTTTTATATAAAGTTTGATATTGATTTTCAAAAAAAACAAAAAAAGAACTAAAAAAAGAAAGCATTTAATTAAGGAATTGCCTATTGAGAGGATGTCTGACAGTATGGAGAGCAGATCAGGTGCCCTGGGTGTGAGGGGTGCTGTGCTTTATGAAGAATGGGTGCTCTTCCACAGTGATCCTAAGTCAAGAGAGGACAAAAGTGCTGCATTTGCATCATCCAGAATGATGGTCCAGGGGCATGTGGGAAGTCCATGGGTGGGTGGGAAGCCCATCCTAATATTTTGGTGGGCAGGAAAAAGTCACCAAGAGCAAGAATAGGACCAGAACATGATAAAAGGAAAGTTCCTGTTTCCTTTGAATTCCTTTGTGAGAACATGTTTGTCCCTGTAAAACAAGTATTTTGTTTGTTTGATTTTTAGTGTCAAGGAACATAACTCACCCTGGTCCATGTCAGTCAAGTGCTCTGCCATCAAACTCGAATGGCAGATATCCTTGGAAATTTTAGAAACTGTATGCAACGACCATCCACCTCCAACGGATCAAACGGATACGGACTGAGGACTCTGAAAGACAGTCTCAGACTCCACCCAAAGGTGAGGTGGGTTCAGCAGGCCCCAGTGCCTGAATCCTTGCCAGGGAAAATTGTGTTCTGGTCGGGTTCCAGTTCCGGGACCAGGGGCTGTCTGTGGAGCTTGTCCCCACACACTCTGTAGCAGACAGAGATAAACTCGGTCTGCCAGAGTCCTCCGAGCTGCTGCTGAGGGAATTTGCACGACCACCTTCCTCCAACTGATCAATCAGAGAAGGATTGAAGACTTGAAATCCAGTCCCCTGCCCAGAGACGAGGTAGAGATTGAGCAGACCTTTTATTCAGAGGTGACAGGAGACCCACAAGCCCGCGTGCCACAACTGACTAGGAGACACCTAATCGTGAACCACTGAAGCCATGGGCAGACTCCAGTGCAAAAATATATATAATAATGTAAAGAACAAAAAGATAACTCCAGAAGAAAGTGGCAGTCCTATACAACTACAAGACCTGAACTGAGCAATAAAGAGGAAACAGAGGGAAGCAACACCAAAAATTCTTTTATAATAATGATCGAAGCTCTCAAAGAAGATATGAAAAAATGCCATAAAGAAACAGAAGAAAATACAAACAAAAAATTGGAAGAGATGAACAAATCCATGAAAGAAAACCAAGAAAAAGTAAACCAAAAAATGAGAGAAACATGCCAGGAACTAAAAACTGAAATAGAAGCAATAAAAAAGGCACAAAAAGAGGCAAAGATGGAAATAGAAAACCTGAAGAAAAAAGCTGGAACCACAGATACAAGCATAACCAGCAGAGTTCAAGAGATGGAAGATAGAATCTCTGAAGTGGAAGACTCAGTAGCTCAAATAGATATATCAGTCAAAGAAAATAATAAAACTAAAAAAGCCATAACTCAAAATGTTCAGGAAATCTGGGACACCATGAAAAGACCTAACTTCAGAATAATAGGAATAGAAGAAGGAGAAGAATACCAGCTCAAAGGCACAGATAATGTATTTAAAAAATCAGAGAAGAAAACTTCCCTAACCTGAAGAAGGAAATGCCTATAAAGATACAAGAAGCTTACAGAACACCAAATAGATATAACCCCCCAGAAAAGTCAGCATGCCACATTATAATCAAGCCACAAAATATACAGAACAAAGAAAAAATTTTAAGAGCTGCAAAAGAAAAGGGCCAACTCACATATAAAGGCAGACCCATCAGAATAACACCTGATTATTCAATGGAAACTATGAAAGCTAGAAGGGCTTGGTCAGAAGTTATAAAGATGCTAAAAGAGCATGGCTGCCAAACTAGAATACTATAACCTGCAATATTATCAATCACCATAGACGGAGTAAACAAGATATTTCATGAGAAAGTCAGACTGAAACAGGATCTATCTACCAATTCAGCGCTACAGAGAGTATTAGAGGGAAAACTCCAACATAAGGACCTCAGATGCATCCATGAAACCACAAACAATCAATAATTCCACAGAAGAATACACCAGAGAAAGTAAATACAAACAAGTTACCACCAAAAAATGGCAGGAAATATCAATCAGTGGTCACTAATATCCCTTAATATCAATGGACTCAACTCTCCTATAAAACGTCACACACTAACAAGATGGATACAACAACAGAAGTCATCCTTCTGTTGCCTACAAGAAACACACCTAAACCACAAAGACAGACACAGGCTTAGAGTAAAAGATTGGGAAAAGATTTTCCAGTCAAATGGTCCTAAGAAACAAACGGAGGTTGCCATCATAATTTCTAACAAAATAGACTTTACGCTAAAAGCAATTAAAAGGGACCAAGATGGCCATTACTTATTCATCACAGGAAAAATTGGCCAAGAGGAAATTTCAATCCTGAATATTTATGCCCCTAATGTACAGGCACCTACCTATGTAAAAGATATACTGCTAAAGCTCAAATCCCACATCAGTTCTCGTACCCTAATAGTGGGAGACTTC
Organism: Sigmodon hispidus; assembly: GCA_004025045.1. Taxonomy (NCBI): domain Eukaryota; kingdom Metazoa; phylum Chordata; class Mammalia; order Rodentia; family Cricetidae; genus Sigmodon; species Sigmodon hispidus. The sequence goes on from PVIH01008532.1 coordinate 27,874, forward strand.
AATACCCCACTTTCAACCCTGCATAGGTCAACCAGACAGAGACTCAACAGAGAAATAAGGAGTCTAAAAGAGGTTATGATGCAAATGGATTTAATAGATATCTACAGAAGCTTCCACCCAAATGCAAAGGAATATACAGATTTCTCAGCTCCTCATGGAACTTTCTCCAAAATTGACCACATAACTGGTCATAAAGCAAATATCAATAGATAAAAAAAAGTTCAAGTTTAGATGGTTTTTCTGAAGAATTCTATCAGACATTTAAAGAAGAACTAATACTAATACTCAACAAACTGTTTCATACAGTAGAAACTAAAGGAACATTGCCAAATTCTTTTTATAAGGCCACAATCTCCCTGTTACCCAAGCCACTCAAAAATACAATAAAGAAAGAGAATTACAGACCAATCTCCCTCATGAACATTGATGCAAAAATACTCAACAAAATTCTTGTAAACCTATTACAACAATATATAAAAAAAGTTACCCATCATGATCAATTTGGCTTCATCCCAGAAATGCAGGGATGGTTCAGCATATGAAAAAACTATAAATGTCAACCATAATATCAACTAATCAAAGGAAAAAACACACAATCATCTCCTTAGATGCTGAAAAAGCCTTTGACAAAATCCAACACTCCTTTATGATAAAAGTCCTAGAGAGATCAGGAATACAGGGAAAATTCCTAAGTATAGAAGCGGAGCGTCCCAACATAGCAGTCCTTTCCCACCACGCCACAGGTCCAGAGCACGAGGGTCCCCCTCCCTCTTCCGGCATGTCCCTCTTTCATCGCTTCCCTCAGATGACCACGCCCCGCCTGGCTCAACACTCCATTTACCTGTGTAGCCTCACTTCTTGCTACATCTCCCCCTTCTGTCTAAATAAGAAGGTTCTAAACTAAGTATAAAATTACATACCTTAGGGATCATCATAAGGTGGTGACTGGGGAAGAGAAAGGTACTAACATATGTGAGGTCAAACTGCCTCTAACAAACAACAAACACAAGGTGCATTTTAATGTCTAGAATGTTGATACGAGGAAATGCACAGGGATTGCTTCAAAGCTGTTTATCTCGAACAATAAAGTTCTAATACCTGAGTGTCTTTGCTGAGATATGAAGTAATAACAACCTCAGCTATCCAGTCTTCAACACCATCAAGACCTGAGAAGGAAAATATATACCTGAAGTCGGAAGCATGATGAAGTAGCTTCCAAAATTTAGGAGACGACAAGGACAGTTAACTACTTGAAGAGTCATCCACCACTTCTCTGTATAACGGGAGCATCAATCCTTGTGGCTACTGGCCTATGATGGCTGACAAGTCTCTACAGAAGCAGGGTATTTTTGGTAAGACCGTCTACTCCTGTCTAGGCAGACTTTGGCAGTCTCTATCCTTCATTCTGCTCATCCATTTTGGACAGTGAACACACTGAGAGCAGACAGGGCAAGTGCAGTCCTTTGCCCCACAGGCCATTATTCACCAAACAAGACAATCTCTTTGCAAGATGTCTGTGATACTCAACACCACTTCAGGAAAGGAGCGGTGATGCCAGGGGTTGTCATGTCTCTCAAGGCCAAATTTGAGATAACAAAATCTTGAATGCCATATTCTCTCGGTCTATGAAGTGGTTTAGAGATGCCTGTCTATCTGGTATATTCTAACATGTTTCTGAAACTCCTGAGTATCCTGACTGTTAGGTGGCCAATCTGAGTAGCTGTAATCTGCAATCCCAATCAACCAAGAAAGTAAAGCTAACATTGTAAAAATAGGCTTTCCAAAGATGAGTGTACAACTCCTCCATAACAATTTCAAGTATAACAATCTTATAAATATTGACCAAGATACACATTTCATATCAAAAGACAACAATATCCTAACTATATATCATTATACAAAATATCTAAACAGAGTTATATAAAACAACTTGTGTATATATTACAACAAATGTTATGACTAGCATAAATAATTAGAGATAGAAATTGCATTATGGAAATGACAATGCACTTAATACACATCAATGTGCAAAATATTTTAGACAGAGGTAGACACGTGCAAAATGGGGCAATTATACATTCAACTTTGCATCAATATATATTATCCCAATCAAACATATAATTTCCCATTTGTATCAATATACAAACATTTGTACCATGTCGATTCATTTTTCATTCATCCTTTGGTTAATATTTATTTGCAAGCATAATGATCTCCTATCTATTCCCTTTTCTTTCTTTCTTTCTCTTTCTTTTTGAAATTCCTACATCTATAATATCAGTCTATCCTCTACCCAAGATTAACTTATAACCATCATATCAAAATTATAATTGACCATAACCCTCCCTTGAATGACCAACTTATCGAGAAAGGGATGTAGTTCTTACATTAAGTTGCTTCATGCTGACCTGTGGGCGACAGTATCTCTGTGGGGTCCTGTAAAACTAAAACAATGGTTAAGTCCTAATGAAGTAACTATAAACATATATAACCATTCCATAAACATATATAACCATTCTCATCGTACTGAGTAGATCCATCTAAAATTCTTGTTGAAGAAATGATATGAAACTATTTTACAACTGTCCTGATTGGTCTATACCTCAAAAGTGATCACTGAGTGACATACAGCAGGCTCCTTCTTTCTCTGTCTCAAGGATTTTTTTTTTTTGGTGGGGGCTCCATCTTCCTTCTGGATGCCTTGTAGAGTGCTGGTAGGAGAAATTGTTTTTTATAGTGAAGGATCCAATGGATATTATTAACTGAAGATATTGAACCATCAGAAAGTATTGTGTGCAGACAAGATTTCTAGAGTAAGAGAGTAAGAAATGCAGAAAGAAATAAGATTTAAAATTTAAAATAAAAGTGAGATAAAGTTGGTCCCTATATATTTCATCTATTTTCTGTCCTACCTCAGGTGGCTTTTCTGATGTGAGACAGAGTCTCTAAAGTTTTATTTACCAATACGCTTGGGTTTAGAGAGGGAGAAAACCACTTGCTCCACCTCCAAAGCCAGCCATGTTTCTGATCAAACCGGCACCTCCTAATAATAATTTTTTTATATATGTATGTACATAATCATTAGATATAGATGTACAGTTGTGAGAATAGAAAAATTACCCTTAGTGCCTGCCATGGGATTGCCAGTGTCAGGTGTCCTTGTAATCCCCTGTAGTCCTTTTTATACTTCAAAAGTCTGAGCATTCAGCATTCTCTTAACGTTGTAAAGAGGGTTGTATCCATTCTTCTGTAAAAATAAAATTAAGACCCTGCCCCACCTTAGTTAAGTGAATGTTCCTTACCACATATCCAATTGTCTTATTGGCGGACAAGCCATTACTCCTTCTCCTCAGGAGGGTTCTCCTTTTTGAATCGGTTCTTTATCAATCTTGTTGGTACCCATATTTTCTCTTTTCCTGTGGAAACAAAAGCAAAACCCCTACCCCAATGAGGCACATGTCCTGGCTTCCATTCTGAAATTAGTACATCCTTGAAATAAACAGGTTGATTCAACTCAGAAGTCATTTCTATTAGCCAGTGCTTCTCTGCAGCTGAAGTTCCTTTCTCATCAGCATTAAGAAAGTATAATGTCAACAAGGCATTATGTAATCTCTCCCTAGGTTTTTTCATACCACCTTTCTGTTTATGAAGCATCTCTTTCAAGGTGTGATGGGATCTTTCCACAACTGCTTGTCCAGTGAGATTATGTGGTATCCCAATAAGGTGCTTTATCTCATAATATCAAAAATTCTGCTTAATTTTCTGGGAAACATATGCTGGAGCATTATCAGTCTTAATTTGATCAGGAATTCCCAATATGGCCATGGCTTCCAAAAGATGAGTGAGTGCTGCATTAGCATTTTCAGAACTCAGGGCAGTAGCCCACTGCATTCCTGAGTAGGTGTCAATGGTATGATGAACATATTTCATCTTACCAAATTCCGGGAAGTGAAACACATCTGCCAAATCTCATTGCTCCTAGTACCCTTAGGATTACTCCCAGCGGGTAAGGATGGTTGATTGTAATGGGAACAATGGTCACACTTTCGCAAAATTTCCTTGGCTTGATGCCAAGTGATGGGAAAACTCTTCTTTAATCCTTTGCTATTGGCATGATGCTTCTTGTGAAATTCTGAGGCTTCTACCACATTCCCTATCAATAACCGATCAATCTCATCATTACCCTGTGCCAAAGGGCCAGGAAGGCCTGAATGAGCCCTGATATGTGTTATATACATAGGATGTGTTCTATTTCTGATGATATCCTGTAGCTGTACAAACAAAAAGGTTAATTCTATATCATCAGGAATGAAGTCAGCAGTTTCAATATGAAACATAACTCCTTCTGCATTATGAGAGTCAGTTATCAGGTTAAGAGGTCCAGGAAAATCCAATAACACCATAATAATGGCGTACGGTTCTGCCTTCTGAACAGAATGCTAAGGACTCTGTGTCACCTTACTGAAGTTTTCTAATTTATAACCAGCCTTTCCTGTTTTATTTGCATCAGTAAAAAATGTAGGAGCTCCAGAAATAGGTTTATCCTGTACCACATGGGGGAAAATCTAATTAGTTTTCTTTATAAACTGAATCCTTTTGCTTCGGGAATATTTATTATTAATCTCTCCCAGAAAACCACTACAGGCCTTTTGCCAAGGTTCATTGTCTGCCCATAATCGATCAACTTCCTCATTGGTCAAAGGTACAACAATTTCTGCCGGATCCTTTCCAGTCAACTGTCGAAGCCTGAATTTTCCGTTGAAGATCAAATCTGAAATCTTTTCAGTGTATGTTTTCAGTTTTTTACTGGGCCTATGAGGCATAAATATCCATTCTAATATAATTTTTTCTCTTTGCATTATATTCAGAAGGCAAAATAACCAGGATGCAGTCGAGGTCTGGGTCTATATGGTTAACATGTGCTTCTTGTAATCTCTTTTCCACCAATGCTAATTCTTTCTCAGCTTCAGCAGAGAATTTCCTGGGACTTTTCAGATCCTTATCTCCATTTAAAGTTTTGAACAAATGAGCCAGTTCATAGTTTTTGATACCAATAACTGGTCGTATGTGGGCTATATCCCCCAATAGCTTCTGGAAATCATTAAGTGTCCTTAATCTGTCCCTCTTAAGTTGTACCTTCTGAGGTCTAATTGTTTGCAAGCCTATCTTATATCCCAAATAATTGATAGAATCCCCTTTTTGTATCTTTTCAGGGGCAATGTGAAGTCCCCAATCAGGCAACACCTTCTTCAATTCTTCAAACAGTCTTTCTAAGGTGTTTATGTCTGGGTCCGCTAACAATATATCATCCATATAATGGTAAATGATAGATTGTGGGAATTGTTTGCGTATCACTTCTAATGGTTGTTGGACAAAATATTGGCATAGGGTGGGGCTATTCAATATCCCTTGCAAAAGGACCCCCCCTTGGTACCTTTTTACTGGGTGTGCATTATTGAGAGTAGGTATAGTGAAAGCAAACTTCTCTTTATCTTGTTCTTGTAGAGGTATGGTAAAAAAACTGTCCTTCAGATCAATAACTATAATAGGCCATCCTTTAGGTAGCAAAGAAGGTAAAGGTATACCAGACTGTAAGGTGCCCATGGACTGAATCACCTTATTAATTGCTCTTAAATCTGTCACCATTCTCCATTTCCCAGATTTCTTCCTGACCACAAATATGGGGGAATTCCATGGCTGATTGATTCTTCAATATGCTGAGCTTGTAACTGCTCCTGTACCAATTGTTCTAGGGCTAGCAATTTCTCCTCTGTCAAAGGTCATTGTTGGACCCAAATAGGTTTGTCTGTCAACCATTTCAAAGGCAGGGCTGTGAGTGTCTTTGGGGTGCTTGTAGCTTTTAGACTGATTTGTTGTGCAACCTGAATATCCGACGGCTATTTTACGTAGCCTCTTGAGGTGTGGCTTTCAAGTCCATGATTCGGTCTTTGGTTGATATTTAAGCCTGAAGGGATCTTAATTTGAGTGTTCCATTGTTACAGTAAGTCACGACCCCATAAGTTCACTGCTATGTTGGCCATGTATGGCTTCAACCTTCCTCTCTGTCCTTCTGGTCCTATGCATTTGAGCCATCTCACACTCTGTTTTACCTGAGACAATGTCCCAATACCTAAAAATTGAACATCTACCTCCGTCAGAGGCCACCTGGGGTGCCATGCCTGTGGAGTTATGATCTAAATATCAGCTCCCGTGTCCACTAAGCCTTGCATAAAAATATTGTCTATTCTTATTGTCAACTTTGGTCTTTGTTCATTTATGGAGGTCTGCCAAAATATGCGTTTTATTGGTTTACTGGATACCATCAACTTCTCTTGTAAGGGTGATCTACTGTCTATGGTTACATGATCTACTGTTTCAGGCTTGGGATTTGTTACTCGTCCTGAGAAAACTGCTCTTCCACTGTTACTGGATATGACTGAACCTGTTTTGGCTTGGAGGTCTGACTCTTGGGGGCTTCCCCGGGAAGCCCCAAGTTACATTTCCCGATGTTAAAAGCTTGCTATCTTTGTCTCTTATAGATCTACATTCATTTGTCCAATGTCTGCCTTTGTTACATCTCCTACATAGTCCAGGAGGTAGTAGCCTTCTGTTTAAGTCATTCCTGGGATTGGGAGAATTCCCACGTATGCTTTGCCTAGAATTTCTCTTTATATGGCCTGGCTTACCACAATTGAAACAAATAATGCTTTGACTTCTCATCTTAACATTAGCAATGTCTTGTCTTATCCAATTCTCTTCATCAGAGTGTAGATATTCAACATTAATTGCAAGCTGAATCAATTCTTCTATGGATGCACCTCTGATCTTTAATGGCATGATCAATTTCTTACATGTCATATTAGCATTATTGAAGGCCAAAAAGAGTATCAATTGTTTCTGAACTTCTGAATCTGACACTGCTCTATTTACAGCCTGAGTCAACCTCTGTAAAAAGTCTGTATAAGGCTCCTTTAGACCTTGTTTAATCTGAGTATATGACTCAATTCTCTGTCCTGGGTCTAAAACCTTTTCCCAAGCATTTAAGGCAGCAGTACGGCACAGCAACAGAGCATGGTCATCATAAGTAGCCTGAAATGATACATCAGCAAAGTGGCCTTCCCCAAGGATTTGGTCCTTGGAGATGGTAACATTCCCAGTTTGATCTCGAGATTCCAAGGCTTTAGCCTCTTCCCTAAACCAATTCCTCTACTGCAAGCTTTGGCCATCATTCAACACTGTGGTTGCCAAATTCTTCCAGTCATTAGGAATTACCCAATTCTGTGCTGACCATGAATTTATGGATTGCTTCACAAAAGATTATTGTACACCATATGTCACTATGGCTTCCTTTATTGTTTTTAGATCCTTCATGAGTATAGGTTCATAATTATATCCCACATTGTCTGAAGCCCTTCCACGTGATTGTGGTTTTTTGATCTCTGCCACAACTGGGAATAGAGTTAGAGGGGTAGGAGGTAGTTCCCTCATTGTAACCACTCTAGGTAGAGCACCTTTCCTACAATAGCATCTTTTAAGAGGGGGCTCTGAGTTGTCTTGAGCAGATGTTGCCTCAAAATCCTTTTCTAAAATCTCCATGCGACCCTCATGATCTTGTAACCTAGTGGTAACAGTTTTTTCCAGTGTTTTAAAGTCCTCTATAAATGACCTCTCCAACAATTTCATAGAGTGGAAAATTCTGTCAGTCTCCACATCTACCCATTCTACTACCTTCTGTTTCAGTTTCCTAGAATTTTGATCCAGTTTCCTAAAATTTTCATCCAGTTTCCTAAAATTTTTATCAATATGAGCTCTGCATTCCTCTCTAACCAATGCAGACCTCTCCTCTATGGAGGCAACGAGTTTCTGGATTGTCTTAATATGTTCATCCATGCAAGACATCTTAGCCTCACACGCCCTATGGGGAACGTGTTCATCTCTATGTTGGGATCCTTTAAAATAGGTAGGTATAAAGTATATTATCATACAAAAAAACAAAAGAACTCCTGGGTTGAGATAGCCTCCAAATCCATAATCCTGAAAATAATCCTCTATCACCATTGTGAAAAATTGGATAAAATTCTGAACATTTTTCTGGTCAGACATTGTAGAAGAAAAAGGATTACCTTACTCAGATGTAATGAGGACTTATGGCCAGCAGATGTCGCAGTTGCGATTGGCAGCGGCAGCAACGATGTGTGAAAGGAGGTGGCGATTCAGCCAGGACAGTCTTTGTTTCTTTCAACAAATCCTACTGGCATGTGCCACCAGAACCGGCTCAATCCGGTTTCTCAGATTCTCGCTCACTTGCTGCTCTCACCAGCTCTGTCAGGAGATCCGCGTTGCGCATGGCTGGGGGCAAGTACTGAGACCAAAATAGCTGCTTGCTCCGCGGCTGAGGAACCCAGTGGGGCTCCTTGGAGTCAGCACCAAGTTGGGCGTCAGATATTACAGTACTAACCTGCCATGAGATATGTGTTAAGTGATGTTTATTTTCTAAAGGTCACTTATAGAAAAAGGGTTGTCCAAGGGGAGGAGAAAGGGTGGAGAAGCGGAGCAGTGAGAGCAACCCAACGGAGCGGTCCTTTCCCACCACGCCACAGGTCCAGAGCACGAGCATCCTCCTCCCTCTTCCGGCGTGTCCCTCTTTCATCGCTTCCCCCAGTTGACCACGCCCCGCCTGGCTCAACACTCCTGCGCAGTTTACCTGCATAGCCTGACTTCCCACTACAAAGTATAACAAAAAAAGCAATTTACAAGAAGTCAGCGGCCAACATTAAACTAAATGCCAAGAAACTCATTCTAATCCCATTAAAATCAGGAACTAGACAAAGATGTCCTCTCTCCCCTTATCTATTCAATATAGTTCTTGAAGTTTTAGCCAAAACAATAAGAGAACAAAAGGAGATTAAGGGGATACAAATTGGAAAAGAAAAAGTAAAACTATCTCTATTTGCAGATTGTATACCTAAGTGACCCACAAAATTCTATCAGGGAACTTCTACAGCTGATAAACTCCTTCAGCAATGTAGCAGAATACAAGATTAATTCAAAAATATTAGTAGCTCTCTTATACACTAAAGACAAACAGGTTGAAAAAGAAATAAGGGAAACATCCTTTATAATAGCTGCAAATAGCATTAAATACCTTGGAGTAACTATAACAAAAGAAGTAACAGATCTGTTTGACAAAATTTTTAAGTCACTGAAGAAAGAAAGTGAAGAGGATATCAGAAAATGGAAAGACTTCCCACGCTACTGGATAGGTAGGATCAACATAGTAAAAATGTCAATCTTACCAAAAGCAATCTACAAATTAAATGCAATTCCCATCAAAATCCCAACACAATTTTGGAATAAAAAATCCTCAATTTTATTTGAAATAATAGGAAAGCCAGGATTGCCAAAACAACTTTGCTCAACAAATGAACCTCAGGAGGCATCACCAGCCCCAACTTCAAGTTATACTGTAGAGTTACAGTAATAAGAACAGCCTGGTACTGGCACAAAAACAGACGTGTGAATCAGTGAAATTTATTGAAGACCCAGACATTAACCCACACACCTATGAATACCTAAGTTTTGACAAAGAGGTCAAAAATATTCAATGGAAAAAATAGTATCTTCAACAAATTTGTTGGCATACCTCGATAGCAGTATGCAGAAAAATGCAAATAGATCCAAGCCTATCATCCTGCACAAAACTCACATCAAAGTGGATCAAAGACATCTACATAAACTCAGCCACATTGAAGTTGATAAAAAAGAAAGTGGAAAGAAAGTGGGAAATACCCTCCAAGGCATTGGCACAGGTGGTCACTTTCTAATAATACCAGTAGTACAGACACTAAGAACAGCAATCAATGAGTAGGACCTCCTGAAACTGAGAAGCAGGATATTCTTTTTTTTTTAACAAGTAGAATATAGTTTTTTAAATTAAATTAAAATCTACTTTTTTAAGCTATGCTATGGAACTGAAAACACAATGAAATTTCGTATTTTTTCATGTGAAATTGTTTTTTTTATTATTATTATCATTATGAACAAAGAAGTCACACTTTCTAACCTTGTATATCCTTATTCAAGGTCCCTTCCCCCTCCCACCACATCAGGTCATTCTTTCTTCTCCACATCTCCCCATCCCCTCCCGGGGCAGGCTGCAGTCAGTCCCATGGTCCACTGCCCCAATATTGCTTAGTTCAGTCTCCACTCCTGGAAGATCCAGTTTTTTTCCCCCCTCCCTCAAAAGTGAGTCAGATGTTCCTCTAGGGCTCAAGGGAAGGAGAAAGACATCTGTACTAGCCTGAGGACAAGCAGTGGCTTTCTAAAACTAGAGAAGGGAAGAAAGGAGGGAGAAACCCAGTCAAGGGGGGGAGGTACCTGCCAAACACCCTGACCTGGTCATTGTGTACACTGTGAACCCATTCTGAGGAATCCCACAGTGCTTCTACAAGAATATGGATGATTACTGTGTCAATTAAAATATTCTAAATATTGACCAGCGGGTGGTGGTGCACACCTTTGATCCCAGCACTCAGGAAACAGAGACAGGTAGATCTTTGTGAGTCTATGCCAACCTGGTCTACAAAGCAAGTTCCAGGACAGGCTCCACAGCTACACAGAGAAACCCTGTTTCAACCCTCCATAGATAGATGTAGATATAGATGATATAGATATAGATAGATAAATTTCTTAAACATTTCAAAAATCTTAATGATAAATCAGAAGTTTCTTTTAGATTAAACTGATGGGAGTATTTTATTCAGGTCATCTGGGGCCTCCTGATCATATGCTCCTATGGAGATGTCGCACACCCAGTACTGGGCACTTGGTTTAGGGACACACTGCTTCTGGGAGCAGCATTGTCTACTGTGCCATGTGTCTCTTTCCTTCTCTCTGTATGTTTTTATTGGGTTTACAAGATAAAGATAAAAAAATCTATAAGATTGTCTCGGGCATGCTTCATTTTGGTTAGTCCCCTCCCCTTCCCCACGCCTAACTCAAACCTTCCCATAGGGAATTCCCTCTACTGTACTCTTTACCTGTGTTCTACGGTCTCTCTTCCTTGATGGAATCAATGTCCCTTCTTAGTTTCCTGTATAAAACACACATACATACACACACACACTCATACATATACACACTCATACACATACACTCACACACATACACTCTCAAACACAGAGTCACATGCACACACATTTACACACACTCTTACACACACACATTCATATACTCACACACACATTTATACATACACAAATCCACACACACACTCACACACAGAGAGGCACGTATACTTATATACATACACACACACACATACTCATACACTTTCTCTCACACACACTGAGGCACACAAACACACACATTCACACACATGCTCTCTCATACACACTTATACACTCAAACACACACATACTCTCTCACACACATGCATATGTTCATACACATATAATCTCTCTCACACACACATACACACACACATCCTTCTACTACAATGAGAGAAAAAAATGGAGATGATCAAGAGTAACCACTTGAGAGAATTTTCTGCCTTTGATTAGATTTTTTTCCATAAAATTATTTTTTCTTAAAAAGAGAAGATTGCATCTTTAGAATATTCACCTGAAAATGGATAAAAAGTAATATATGATTTACTTTCCCAAAAGAATGTCATAAACAGTAGACACTGCAGGAAGGAAATTCAGTGTTGCCTGATTGTTATAGTTTAAGGGAAACTAAAATATGGGTTGTAAAGATTTCAATTTTTCACTGTTAACACATACTTTACATATTTAGCAAACACATTGCAAGGTATTAAGCCAAAAGTAGCATGTCTACAATTTAATTCTGACTGAAGACTAATTACTGGTTGCTGATTTAGTATTTTATGGAACAACTGTATTCAAGTCTAGTATACAACGTGCTTCTACAAATGACTGTTGGTAATTAAAATAAATTCAGAACACACTGTAGGACATTATCCAGTATATGAGACAGTTACAGATGATTAAAAAAATAAATAGATTCTAGTTTATTGATATAAACTTAAGGTAAATTTTGTTATGCTATATATATTTTTCTACTCTTGATTAAAATATGATGCTGATATAACTCATTTAAAATTATAATATATAATTAAAAAATACAAAATAATAGTCATCTATGATAACAAAACTTACAGTCATGTTAATTAAGTTTTTATAAGTATACAAAGATATATTTCTTTTTTATCTTATATTTTAATTTTTTAAAGAATCACATAAATTTAAAGAATCACATAAAAGGGATACAAGGTAACAGTTGTGAGCACATGCAGACAACAAAAGCTCTGTTGGGGGGAAGGCATCTATTTTAATGCTTCTCATTATGAAGAACTAAAGAACAGAAGTGGAAAGTGATGTTTATTGTAAGGTTTTTCTTCTAAAGGACCACTGCCTCTGCCTCAGAATTCTCTGGTTCTTTTTTCTTACCTTCTTCTAAAATAATTACAAAATAAATCTTCCTCATGTATCTCATGCATACACACACACACACACACACACACACACACACACACACACACATTTTAACACTGTTCTGTAGAAAAATTGTCTTAAGAAAGAACATTGCATCATAGAAATGATGAAGAATAGAACTTTAGAAAAGAATTTAAAAAACAATGTTCAAAAGCACGCTTTGTTTGTTTCCTTTTTTTTTTTCCAAATAAAACAAGAAAGAAAAGAAAACCAACAAAATAAAATTACAGAATAATTAAGCCAAAGAAAAAGTACACAAAAATATGATGTTTAGTTTGTGAGATCCCACTGGAGTAAACTTAACTCTTTTCCCAGCCAGTATCATCTGAAAATATATTCTTGATTAGTGTTGGAACTTATGTCTACTTTCCTTTTTTGGTGCTGAAATTTTGTCTAATTTAAAACTGTGCAGGTTTTGTGAATATGTTTTTTATTTCTGTGAGTTTATATGTGTATCAATTCTATTGTGTCTAAAATAGTGTTCCCATAGACTCATCTGCTGTCTCTGGATTTTACATTTCTTTTGCCTCCTTAACACAGATCTTTGAGTCTTGATGGAGGGATTAACGTTTCTCATCTAGGACTAAGTTCTTCAAAGTCTCTCATTCTTCACATCATCTAGCTGTGTGTCTCTATGTTAATTCTCAACTATTGCAAGAAGGAACTACCCTGATGAGGATTGAGTGGTTCTCTGATATATGGGTATAGCAGTATGTCATTAGGAGTCATTCTCTTGCTGTCTTCCTTAGCAAAATAATAGTAGTAGGTATTTCCCTAGGGTCCATGGTCTATCTAGACCTTGGTACCTCCTGCCCATGCTGGAGAGGAGATGGGGAGATGTGGAAAAGAGTGACCTGATGTGGTGGGAGGGGGAAGGGACTTTGAATAAGGATATACACAGATAGAAAATGTGACTTTATTCATAATAGAAATGAAAAAAGAAAAAGAAAACCTGGCTAGAAATGAGCCATGCTAAACCTTGGCATTTGCAAATAAATAAAAAAAGATGCTGGGTATAATTGACTAGGCATATGAGAAAATAAATTCTGATTTTACAGCATCCACAGTACAACTTCTGCACAGATTAGATATCTAACTGAAAAACAAACATAACTGAGTTTAGAATTTGTGCTATCCTACTCTCTGGTTTCATTCCTATAAATCATAATTCAGTTAAATTTTCATTAAGCTACCATGTTAAGCGGATCCTCTTTATTCTGTAGAATCCTGCCCCCCAAAAGAAAAAGGTAAAGAGCAAAAAGAAAAAAAACTATATATGTATGTATGTATATATATATATATACAACTATCATCACCCCAAACACAAATACAACAGCAGAAGCATAAGAACACAATCAACAAAGGCGAGGTTCAATGGTTCAATCAGATGCCAGTTATCTTGTTCCAATAGATCCTTAATAGTTAAAGTATAAGAAACATAAAACCAGCTATATGAAGGAGATAGCTTTTTTTTTTTTTTTTAAAAAAAAATGCATTAATCCCCTTTAAAATCCAGAAAAAAACAAACATCTAATTGGAGGAAGTCATTAAAATTTTAAGAAAAACCAATAAAAATTAACCTGTTTAAAGAAACTAATAGAATTGTTTAATACTTGAAAATGGAAATAGAAGAAATGAAGATAAGTCACACTGATAGAATTTTGCATATAAAAATTTAGAAATAAAATTAGAAAATAAAGACACAAGCTCCTCCAACAAAATATGAGATAACAGACAGAACTTTAGGCATTGTGGATACAATTTTAGAAATGTATATATCCACCACTGTAAAAAATAGAGACAAGGCGTGTTTGGGTGTATAGTTACAAAGCCCAGTCTTGGCCTTTCAGTCAGAACATTCATTTTCTCCAGTTACAGTTTGTATATCTGATCTTGTACATCAGAATTTGATAATGATAACAGAATTCATGAACACATGAGTAGGAAAAGTTAGAAAAGTCAGATAATTCGTAGAAGTGTATTTCCCACTTTCTTTTCTATCAAGTTCAAAGTGGCTGGGTTTAAGTTGAGGTCTTTGATCCACTTGGATTTGAGTTTTGTGCAGGGTGACAGGCTCGGATCTATTTGCATTTTTCTACACTCTTCCATCCAGCTATGTCAACACCATTTGTCCCACCACATCAGGTCATTTTTCTTCTCTGCAACTCCCCATCCCCTCCCTGGGCAGGGAGCAGACAGTCCTACGGTCCCACTGACCCAATAATGCTTGGATCAGTCTCCACTCCTGGCCAAATCCAGTTTTGTCCCCGCTCCCTCAAGAGTGAGTCAGGTATTCCTATAG
>PVIH01008532.1:42790-83808 GCA_004025045.1 Sigmodon hispidus
TCATAGATTTGTTCATCTCTTCCAATTTTTTGTTTGTATTTTCTTCTATTTCTTTAAGGCTATTTTTCATATCTTCTTTGAGAGCTTCAATGATCATCAAAAAGGAATTTTTGGTGTTGCTTCCTTCTGTTTCCTCTTCATTGCTCAGTTCAGGTCTTGTATTTGTAAGATCGCCACTTTCTTCTGGAGTTACCTTGTTTTCTTTGTATTATTATGTAAGTTTTTGCACTGACGTTTGTCCATGGCTTCAGTGGTTCACGATTAGGTGGCTCCTGGTCAGTTGTGGCACTCGGGCTTGTGTGCCTCCTGTCACCTCTCTGGGCGTGGTCTGAGTCTGTCCTTCAGGGGTCGTTATTTGTTTGCTCAGTTGGTGGTGGAGGTGGGTAGCCGTGCAAATTCCCTCAGCAGCAGCTGCGGGTATGATGACAGGCAGACTTTATCTGTGCGTGTTACAGAGTGGGCTGGGACTCACTCTGCAGACAGCACCTGGTCCTGGAAGTGGAACCGAAACTGATGGGAGCTCAACACTCCCTCCCTGGCTGGGATATAGGTGCTTGAGCCTGGTGACCCCTTCTCACCTCTGGGCGGGGTCTGAGTCTGTCCTTCAGGGACCCCTGTCGTTATCTGTTTGCTCAACTGGAGTCGAGGTGAGTAGCCATGCAAATTCCCTCAGCAGCAGCTGTGGGTATGGTGAGAGGCAGACTTTATCTGTGCCTGCTACTCTCTCAGGTTTTCAAGGTCAAGTGTATTCACTTATAGTGTTAGTGCTCTCTTTGTTGTCTCAGAGAAAGAAACCTTCACCCAGGCTTGTATTGTCCAGTACAAATGTCAGACCAGAGTAGGGTTAATTGCCATAATAATTCTCACCATTTTGAATTTCCTGTACTATCTTGTCATAGGCAGCCTGGTACCCTTGATCTGTTGAATTAGCATACTCTAACTTCATGTTTCAACAGGAAGCCTGATTATGGCCCAGTTATGATGGGGATCTCGGAAGACTTCCAGCACATGCCCCCGCCACAACCATCTCACCCTACACATACATTACTGAAGGTGAACTTTATGCTATGATGTAGACTCTCTGATGTCTGGATATTTGCCTCTACATAACTGAGACTTTATCATGAGGTCTTTTCCCATGAAAAATGCCATGGTGACAGATTGGCAGGTTCCCTTAATTTCCAGGAAGCTATAATGAGCAGATCTATAGCCCCTATAATTCCTGCACATGCTGATTGGCCTCATTGGGAAGATGGGCCCTTAGCAACCTCACTTCATTCATATAGGACAACAATTGGTGGTTGTCATCAATGGAATTGTCATGAGGACAGTCACCTAAGCATGCTGCTGCCACTTGAGTTGTTTCCAGACCATTTTCACAAACACAAGAAGAAATTCAAAAAGCACCTTAACATTATTATTCATACACTGTTTCTAACACCAAAGAAAAGCTAAGCATTTCTTTCAGGAAAGTCAGCATAGTTTAAATATCAAAAACATGGAAAAAAGTCACTGAAAGCTATGACCACCCTTTTCTTCAAAGTGTGTACTTACTATGGGCATGGGGGGGGGGCAGAGGAAGGGATCCCAAGACATTACACTTTGTTCTCATCAGATCCCCAAATAGTACTACTAACCAGTTACAGGAGCCAGAAACTAAAGCAGAAACCCCTTTAAAGGACACCTGGTCAGCCTGACATCTAAGTACATGATCTTTGACATTAGGACCCAAGCAAATGGCAGTCAGCTACCACTGTCTGTATTTCTAGTACCACTCTCAGGCATTCACCTGGTCTATATCAAAGCACTGGGTTGAGCCTTCCATTCTGCAGAGTATCTGTCTCCGTGTAGTCTGTCTCAGAACCAGTTGGTCTCCTTAGGGAAACTGCTGTGCTCTGGACAAGCATGAGGAACAATATCATCACCACAATTTTGGCAATGAAAAAACTATCAAAATTTATTGAAAACAATACATAAACTATCACAATTTTGAAACAAACCAGGAGTAAGAGGGAATTAGTCAGTGGAGGGTAAGTTTGTCTGTGGGGCTAGGAATAATGCTGGGTTGCAATCAGGGAGTTATTATGAGAGGAAGATCAGAACTGGTGCTGTCTACAGAGCAGTTATATATTGGACAGCTGGAGGATAAAAAGGTGGCTGGTCCTTTCCCTGGGGGAGTAGACCCTCTGCAGGAAAGGCTAGAGGTGGGAAAGGTGCCCTGTATCTGCTGACATTGTGAGAGAAGCATCCACAGCTGCTGACAGGTCTGCTGACACAGCTCTGCTGCTTCATCTGCTCCAGGGTCACACAGGTCCCAGAATCTTCTGTTGGTTTTGTGCGCTCTGGTTCTAGTGCACAAGATGCTTCTTGGTCAAGAATGACTGACTCCATTGCTGATTCGGAGACTTCAAGCTCTACATCTTCAGATGTGCAGCTCCACAAATTGAATGATACAGTCATATATGATGCTGATACTGACATTTCTAGAATAGAAAGTGGCAGTGAAGGTACAAGACAAGAACATATGCTCTTTCTCAGCCTTTCCAATCACAGAGGAGACCATGTATGCCTGCTATCTCAGACCATATTGTCCAGTGACATGTGTCCAGGCCAGGGTCTAGTGACATCCCCTGCAGAGAGGAGCCTCTTAAGGATCCCTGAGTACTCCAGGTACTGAATCCACCTCACAGGGTGTCAAGCACCTACCTGAGGTTTCCTCATCTGTGATCTCTGAATCAGTGTACACTTCAGTCTGCCACTGATCCTGAAGCTGAAGGACACCAACAAGAAGATCTGAGGAGAGCATGTTTATAATCAAGTAGTTCTTCAGTTGTTTCAGTATAGACAGGTCTGAGTTCTGACAAAAATCTTGAGGGTATTTGTCAAGCCATGTGTACAGGAAGGTACAGATGGTGCTGGAAGAGGCAACAGAAAGCACAGTCACTGGCCTGGATTTTCCTTTGCCAACCTCCTAAGGCTCCATGCATGAGAGACTCTAGGTAGAATCTATCCAGCCCTTATGCATATGAGTAAGTATGTTGGGAGCTGCTGCACCTTAAAGATGGCGCTGGCTCCTGTCCCCCACCCTCCTGATGGTGAATGCTTCTAGTAATAATTAACTATCTGCTGAATTGACTAGCTTGCTTCCGTGTGCATGGCCCTATGGTGAAGGCCCATGCGGCATTAGCTGAGTGAAGGACTTGAGCTTAAAACTGGCTGCACAGGTTGGGAACAGGGGCTACTACTGCAAGAAGTATCTGTAACAATAAAGGACCTGGTCAATTACCACAGAAGAATCCTGGTGTTGTGTCTTTTCCTGCTGGACGGGACTAGGCGCGGCACATAAGTACACAGGGCTGTGAGGTCCATGTGAGCAGGGAACTCCACACATCCTTTTCTCAGGCTCTGATGGAACACAGCTCACCAGGCCTGCATGACAATGGCTGAGATGAGGGTAGACTCTCACATGGCCAACAGACTCTCACAGAGCCCACAGGCTTACCCATATCCCCACTTGCCAGAACACTGATCATGTAATTCTTCTCATCCTTTAGACAATGCATAGGCATCAGTATGGTAGTAGATACCAGAAGTGTGAGACCCAAGCATCTGCTATCCCTTACCCTTGGAACTTAAATGATCCTGCGCTGGAGAACAAAAGCCTTTCTCTCATTAAGAAGCCCACTTACTTCTTCCTTTCTTCATCCTCTTTGGAATTAGAGAAGAAGTTTGCATATCTGGAAGAGGCCAGAAAGAATGTCACTGTAGAGTTCCAGGGCCTCCACCTTAAAGATATCTAGAGGAAATGCTGATTTCTTGAGAGGAATCCAACCTAGACGTTCTGACTGCTCTCAGAATTATTAGCTCACCTACATACAGTAGGTTTTTCAAATATATTTGTGCACTGGGTGATTCCAAACATCTCTATCCAGAGATCTCAGGTGGCACAAGGTCCCTTGGATTTCCACCCATAGGTCTCTACTCTGACCATATATATGTATATATATATATATAATATATATATTAAGTACTCCAATATGAATTCTAGATTCTCCTTTACAATGGAAGAGGTGCTTTGACCAAGGCCCCAGAAAAACTGGGCCAAGTATAGAGAGTTTCTTGAAGGTGCTAAGAATACCCCACACTCAACAGAGTCGCAGCTTTATATATACCAGTCCCTAGGGCCAAGGCTGGAGTTAGCACTTTTTGACTTCCTGCTGTTGGGTCCCAAAAATAAGTAGGCTCAGACAAAGGCAGAGCACTTCTCATAACCAACAAGGACCTCAGTCCTCTGAGGTTAGATGTGGGCACTCATCTCTTGAATAGCTCATCCAGGACCTGCTATGTGGTGACATACTGTTGGTATGAGCCTAGGAACGCAGTGACAACATGAATTTCCCTATCCTGTAGGGAAGTCAGCACATGATCCACCTCTTCTTCCAAGGGAATGAAGTGAGGCTTTCTCCAGGGCTCCTTTAGGTCCTTTGTAGCAGACTCCTTCTCAGCCTGAGGAGAGAACACAGCAGATGGTTCAAAGAGGCACAAGACTGCAATGACATGATTGGTCATCATTTGTAGTTTCCCTGCCAAACACACAGAGTGAAATTTGGAAAAACTGAGATTTCAGAGTGTTACCTGGTCTTTGAGGACCTGGCTCTGACTGTACTGGCTCAAGTTTGTTTCTCTTCGGAAACACTGAATCCAGGAGTTAAAGCAGAATCTCCAAGTGCTGCCACGGCCTTCACCATGACCTTCACTTTTCTCTGTATAAGCTTCTGGGTCCTGAGTAATCCACAAACAGTAGAGAAACATCCTGCTCTGTCTAGACTCTCAGGACAACTGAGCCTCCTGGGCTGTCTCTAAGTAGTTAGATGCCTGGTTACCAGGTTCTACACTGTTAGGTCATTTGGAATGGAGTGATGTCAACCCCTGCCTGAATTCTCCTCCTTACACAGGGCTATTCCAAAGGCCTCCTAGGTGCTTCCCCTTCCTATCTTCCCAGGGATGTCTGGGAACTGTTGGTAGCTCAGCTTTGCAATCTGAGTCTTTAGTGTTGATGTACGTCTGTTTCGCTAATCCTATACAACCCAAATTGCCCTAGGTCACTAGGGCAAGATACCTGACAACTAGGCCACTTTGTATTTTGTGTGAAATATGATGACAAACCATTGGTGTGTATTGGGACTTCATAGAAACTGCTGATTGGGTTTTTTTTTATTTTATATATTTTTCTGTGTATGTATTTACCTGTCTTGGAACTTACTCTGTCGACCAGACTGGCCTTGAACTCAAAAGAGATTTACCTGCTTCTGCCTCTTGAGTACTGGAATTAAAGATATGCACCCCCAGTGGTGCCCAGAGTGGCCCATTTTTATTGTTAACTAAAATATTGTGCTTTGTTGAAATAAGGTGCAATTGTGTTAATTCTATCTTTGCTATTTTTTTTTCCAATTTTTGTTACAGACTCCTTCAGGTTATGAACCTAGGCATCTCTGATGTCACCTTCTCTATTCTGAATGTCTGTCAGCAACAGAAGCAGGTGCAAGATAGCAGTGAGGAGGCCTGGAGCCTTCAGGAGCTCCTCCACTTCCTCTCTTTCCCAGTGGCTGCTGAGACTCACCACTGCCCATGTGTGGAGGAAAGGACACAGCAGAAGATATGATTTCAATAGGAAAAATGGAAATAACTCAACACACACCATGAATAGGTACAATTACTTGATATCAATTAAACATAACAGTGTATGTCAAACAAAAATTAAAAATTTCTAAAAATATCTGAAAGAATATCGAAAAGGTAGAAAATTTTCTTGAGAAAATCAAACATGGAGAGGTTTGGTTCAGGAGTTGACAAATTAGTCATTAAGAGGTTAATTTCCCCAGATTTGGTCCTATCAGAAAAGTTGGACGTTTATTTGCATACAGTGTCTTTAATTTCCTTTTATTATTATTATTATTATTATTATTATTATTATTAACGAGAAAGTCACACTTTCTAACCTTGTATATCCTTATTCAAGATCCCTTTCCCCTCCGACCACATCAGGTCATTCTTTCTTCTCCACAAAACCCCATCCCTTCCCTGGGCAGGCTGTAGGCAGTCCCATGGTCCCACTGCCCCAATATTGCTTAGTTCAGTCTCCACTCCTGGCAGTTGCACTTTTCTCCCCTCTCCCTCAAGAGTGAGTCAGGTGTTCCTTTAGGTGGAGTGGGATCCGAAGGGTCAGTCCAGGGTGTTTCTGATCCCAAGCTGTTCAGTGGTTGTGGTTTGCAGCTTGAGCATGCTTTGCATTTTTCTTGTTTGTTTGTTTGTTTGGAGTCCACTAATGAGTGAGTACATCCCCTGCTTATCTTTCTGAGTTTGTGATACCTCACTCAGTAGGATATTCTCCAAATCCATACATTTGCCTGAAAATTTTAGGATATCATTTTTTCTTACTGCTGAGTAGTACTGCATTGTGTAGATGTACCACAGTTTGTTAATCCATTCTTCAGTTGAGGGACATCTAGGTTGTTGCCAGGTTCTTGCTATTACAAATAACACTGCCATGAATATAATTGAGGTGATGCCTTTGGAGTGTGACTGTGCATCTTTAGGGTACACACCCAGAAGTGGTATTGCTGGGTCCTAGGGGAGATTGATTCTCAACTTTCTGAGAAACCGCCATACTGCGTTCCAAAGTGGCTGAACAAGCTTACACTCCCACCAACAATGGAGGAGTGTTCCCCTTGCCCCGCATCCTCTCCAGCATAGGCTGTCCTCTGTGTCTTTTATCTTAGCCAATCTAACAGATGTCAGATGGTATCTCAAAGTTGTTTTGATTTGCATTTCTCTGATGGCTAAAGATGATGAGCACTTTTTCAGAGATGTTAAGACTGTAGGCTGAAGATGGACGCTTCTTCAGAAAACACAGAAAAACTATGGGTGACTGTCCAGGCAGCCAGCTGTTTCATTTCTTACATTTTTGGAAGTTTTTATTTGCTTAATATTATTTCCTTTTTGGGTCTCTGAGAAATTTGAAAATGAGATAGTTAATAGTTATAGTTTTCTAGTGACAGTTTTAGAAAAGAAACTTACTTAGAAGTTAATATGTATAAGTCTAAGAGACATTGATACATAATTTTTAGTAATACAACTTTGATACAAATTGAATTATGTACAATCCTTTGGTCTCACCAAAACAGATAAATAATGAAATACTTTATTCAAATTTGTCAACTGTTAACGAACTGGACATTTCTCACATAATATTGTTTGTGTGTTTTTGTATGTAGTTACTGTTCCTATTGTGTTTTTTCCTATGTTAATTATAAGTTTCTTTTTTATTTTTGACACAAAGGGTATATGTGGATATATGTTAAATATTTAATAAATCCTGGGATAACAGAGAAACAACACAGTCAAATCCTAGGCAGACAGCTCAGGAAATCCTTGATTCTTGAATACAAGAATCAACAGCTGAGTCAATCACACACACCTTTAATCCTAGCACAGCAAAGCAAGAGTAGTGATCAACATCGTTTATCCAATAACTCCAGAGACAGAGCTTCTGATTCTGTGAGTTCAAGGCTACACACCTTTAATCCTAACCTGGATGGGATAGGATATATAAAGGCTCATAGAAACCAAGCAGAAAGAGAAGCGACTGGCAGAAGAGATCAGGAGTAAGGCTGAGAAAGTTGCAAAACAGTTTGGTGAGAATTGACTGTGGTGCCTTCTCTCTCTGATATTTCAGCCTTCCCCCAATATTTGGCTCAGAGTCTTCTTTTCTTACAACCCAAATCATGCAGCTACACACTCCCCACATTTTAAATCAGCAGAGCACCTCCTGTTGCTGTATGCTTGACTAGGCCACAGTTGTTTACATATGAAAAGTTTCTTGTTTCTTACTTAAGATAATTTACACTTAGAGAAGTTCATTCCTGAGCTCTCCTCCATGAATTTGGCTGAAGCTGTGATGCCTTTGGCTAGAAAGCAAGATTCATAAACATATTTTCTAGTTTGTTTTTCACCTGAATACAGGGCCCCAGATGCAGAGCCTAAGGGTGAAGAACAGATTACAGAATTCTCATTGGTAGAGTGGAAGAAAGCATCAGCACAAGCTTGTATTGATTAGTGTGACAGCCTTAATCATCAATTAGGTTAGAAGTACAAATATCCACAAACATATGAGTTGATTATGTACCCCTGGACACCTTAGTGTCTGCATCTAGCAGACCTACAACCTGTCAGACATATTAGTTAGAATGATGTCCTACTGGATTTTTATCCTTGGGCTTCTCTTGATTCCCAACTATGTGGGTGCCTATAGCAGCTCTGATTGCTTTGTCAAAATCAAAGAAGATTTTCACCATGAAGGAGATGTGGTGATTGGTGCATTTTTTCCTATTCATATTATCTACACTATCAACAAACTTGCACATGAAAAGCTGCCACACTATTTCAAAGACTTCCACCTACAGTAAGTGGCATTTTCATGTATTCTTTTTTGAATTTATATTTCTCATAATCAAGGTAATGTATGGATGCAAATTTTTATTTCCCTCTATTTTTCATGAAAACCTGACTTCTATTTTGAAATCTGTTTTATTGTATGTTCTTTTCACTTTTTTTCTTTAAAAAATGGATAAGAGATTTTAAATTTTTTTCCAAAATTAATATTTGTAATCTCATGATCTGACTTTATTAATTGCTTATTGTTACATGATTTTACATGTTATAAATGCTATGTCCTCACAAAGAGTACACTTTTTTCAAAGGTAGATTTAATACTTAAAGGCATTCTAAAATGCTAGATGTGCTCTTGTGAAAAAAGTTGATGGTA
This sequence comes from Sigmodon hispidus, assembly GCA_004025045.1. Lineage (NCBI taxonomy): Eukaryota > Metazoa > Chordata > Mammalia > Rodentia > Cricetidae > Sigmodon > Sigmodon hispidus. The sequence goes on from PVIH01008532.1 coordinate 51,615, forward strand.
CGGAAAGCTGTGTGTCTGGAGTGACTTATGTAATGCTACAGTGTCAATACCTGTCTGTGTTAGGTGCCACTGATTCAGAATAAGGAATACCAGATTTAGAAATTGAGTAAACTTTTTTCTTTCAAAACACATCAGTCTGTGATGGAACATCATGTTACACTCATATCTTCTAAATTTTTGCTATCAGTCAAGTCTACAATGAACATATTTTGATTTGTGGAATTCTGACAATTTTTTTCATTTACATGTATTTGCTCATAGGGAATATTGACTGAGGTGATGGACACATAGGGCTGTTTTTTTAAGTTAGAAATAAATTCAAACTAAACTTGAGGTGCCAAAATACAATTTTGATTATAAAAAGATTGCCATGAACAACTTCTATAACATATTTCCTATTTTTTCTTGTTTTTTATTATTAATAAAGTCTCATTTTTATCCCTGTATCCCCTTGTACAAATTCTCTTCCCCTCCCGCCCCTACAAGTTACTCTATTCCCCATCTCCTTATCTCCTCCCAGGCAAGGACAGGAGGTCCCAAGGTGGCTTAGTTCAGCATCCACTCCAGGCAAATCCACTTTCCTCATCCCCACATCAAGACTGGCTCAAGTGTTCCTCTGGAGGGAATGGGCTCCAAAGTGCCAGTTCAAGGTGCTTCAGATCCCAAGCTGTTCAGTGTTTGTGGTTTGCAGCTTGGATATGCTTTGCTTTTTGTTTAAGGTCCACTAATGAGTGAATACATCCCCTGCTTATCTTTCTGGGATTGTGAAACCTCACTCATGAGGATATTCTCCATATCCATCCATTTGCCTGCAAATTATAGAATATCATTGTTTCTTAATGCTGAGCAGTACTCCGTTGTGTAGATGTACCACAGCTTGTTAATCCGTTCCTCAGTTGAGGGGCAACTAGGTTGTTTCTAGGTTCTTTTTTTTCTACTTTTTTTTAAAAAAAAATTATGAATAAAGTCACATTTTCTATCCATGTATATCCTTATTCAAGATCTCTTCCCCCTCCCATCCCCCTATTTTTTTTATATAGGGTAAAGCACATGGAGGCATAAGTCCTTCAGATCTAAAAGCCTTTCTTGCTTCTGACTACATTATTTTTTACTTCAGTGTGGAGAAGTATGTTGTCTTTTAATTGTAAAGTATTTTAAAGTATCATGATATTTTAATTTAACCCCTTTTCTTTTTCTAGAAACAATATTTAAGAATTTAAAAACTCACCATTCATTAAATAGACCAAAAAGAGGTATTCCAATGTAGCCCATTAGAAAGAAAACTAAATTTTAGATACCCAAAATAAGATGCAAAAAAAGTCTGCATCTCCAAGAATCTGAGATATTTATCCATAGCCTCTTCCTTCCAGGATATTATGTATTTCATGAAAGTGAGTATTTTGTTGATCTGCTTTTTGTTTAATCTGTCAGTATACTAGATGCTAAACCCTTTTCATCATGTCTTTTGCAACGTACAATTTCTCTTTTTCATTCTTAATCTCCATCCCCTGAACTTATTCACTGACTTAATAAATATAACATTGTAAGATCTGACTCAGGGCTTAGCAGCCAATGAGCTTTTAAATTTCAAGTGATGAATGACTTCCTACCTTCAGTAAACAACCATATTACTCAACATGCTGAGCTATAAGGGAGAATTTGCATTTGTAACAGGTGTCCAGATAATATAAATAATGTTTCCTTTAACCAGCATTTGAACTAAAAATAGATTCTTCTCATAGACAATACATCCTAAACACATTTTCTCCTCTTTCTACTTTTATTAGCTACCCTCCACCTCCTCTCTATCCAGTCTACTCCATGTTGATTTACATTAATAAAGGAGCAGACCTCCAAGAGACAATATCAAAATTTGTCAATGTGAAAGACAATAAGAAGAGGAAAATGCCCTCATATCAAGACTAGACCAAGCAACGAGTAGGAGAGAAAGAAGCCAAAGAGCAGGCAATAGGGTCACAGTTCTATCTAGTCTCACTTATAAAAGTCCCAGAAATACATCAAGCTGATAGCCATAACATATATATGGAGGACCTAATGCCAACCAAAGCATGCCCCATTCTTGGAGCTCTAGTATCTATGACCCCATATGAGCCCTGCTTAATAAATTCAGTAACCCATATTATTCTGGTGCCCCCAAGCTTTCAGACTATGATAATATTCCTGTCCTCTTCTCAATGCGATTTTCTGGGCTCTAAGTCATTTGATAAAGACCTCCAAATTAGTCTCTTTGCATAATGTCATGCTGTGATACCCTGTACCCACTGCCATCTGCTGCCAGAGGAGGCTCCAATGATGACAACTGTACAGGGAACTAATCCATGAGTGTAGCAAAATCATTTCATGTATCTTTTCCCAGTCCTGTTGCTTTATCTTATGCTCTGGGATATCCTGTCTCAAACTCTTAGGCCTTGAGCTCCCTCTTTTAGCAAGGCCCTATGTTATAACAGACATTAACTGTTCACTGTCTTAAAAGGTGAAAATTTTGCTGCAAAAAGGCTCATGCACATTTTGTGGTCACGATATATTGTAGGTCAAAAGTTTTATGGCTGATTTGCTGTTTATGTTTCTTTTTAGGTAGACTGGAGAGTATCTTCTCTCAACAAAGAGACTAGAAAATAAATGAGGAAGCTCCATGCAGGCAACAGCTTTACTGCTCTATGTTGAGTGAGTTCTGACTATTTTTCTAGACAGTTAGTCTCTGCTGTCAGCTTTTCAATAATGATACTATTTCCTAGGATTAGCTTTAGTTATTTGGGAATCACCAGAGTACCACTTGGGTCAACAATTTGACCAAATGCAAAATGACTCACTGCTGAAAGCTTTGCCTTATTATAGAAGATGACCAGTTCATACTTCATATTCTTTCCTACTAGAAGTCCTCATTAGGGTCCTACTCACAGATTTCAGAAAGTTTCTACAGCACTAGGGTTCCATCAAATTATTCCTAATTTTAGCTGTATCTCCCTGTACTTTATCTTTTCACCCAACGTGATCCCTCCAGCTCCTATACCCACATGACTCCAATCCATTTTCAAAACCAATTTTATTTCCCCTTTCCAGGAAGAGCCATGCATTTTCCCCCAGAAAATATTTTCTTATCTGTTGTGTACCTCCAATTATAGTTTCATTATTATTTATTCATCACCAAATAAACATTTATGAGTGAATACATACCATATTTTTCATTCTGTATCTAGGCCACCTCACTGAGGATGATTTTTTTCCTAGTTCCATACATTTTTCTGTAAATTTCATTATGTAATTTTAAAACAGCTGTGTAATAGTTCATTGTGTAAATGTACCATATTTTCTTCATCCATTTTTGGTTGAGAGACATTCAGCGGTTTCCAGTTACTGGTTAATATAAATAGAAACAAACCTAACTTATTTTAGCAAATGTCCTTGTGGTAGTATTAGGGGATCATTTTGTACATAGTCAAGAAAGCTATTTCTGCATCATGAGATAAATCAATGTCCAATTTCTTGAGACACTGACATATAGAATCCCTCAGTGATTGTACAAGTTTGCACTGCCACTAACAAAGGTGGGATGCAAACTTGCTCTATATCATCTCTAGTATAAGCTCTCACTTGTATTTCAGGTCTTACCCATCCTGACAGGTACAGGATGAAATATCATAGCTGTCTTCATTTGCATTTTTGATAATTATGATATTGAGCATTCCTTAAAGTGCTTCTCAGCATTTTGATGTTTTTCTGTTCAGAATTCTCTATTTAGATATGTAACCCATCCATTCAGTGAATTATTTGGTTTTTTATGCTTAGTTTCTTGTCTTCTTTATATATTTTGAATATAAAAACTTTATTGGATGTGAAATTGGTGAAAAACAGTTTTTCATGCTATAGTCAGCCATTTTGTCCTATTGATGTTGTCTTTTGCCTTATGTACAATTCATGAGGTACCTCTTCTTAATTATTGGTCATAGTGCCTTCACTATTGGTTTTCTGTTCAGAAAGTTGACTTCTGTGCCAATTTGTTCAAGTTTATTCCGCTTTTCTCTTCTGTTTCTTAAGTATACTTTGATATATTTTGAGGTCTTTTATTCACCTAGAGTTGAGTTTTGTTTAGATGATATAGATCTATTTGTATTCTTCTACATTTAAGTATCTAGTTTGACCTTCACCATTTATTAAATACATTTTCTTTATTCTAGTTTGTATTTTTATGAAAATTCAGAAGTACATAGGTGGGTGAACTACTTTCTGAGATTTCTCTTTATTTCTGTTGATTGACATGTCTGTGTTAATGCCAAAAAATTGCAGTTGTTTTCTATTAGTCTACCTCTGTACTGCAATTTTAAATAATGGAGGTGATACTTTCAGAAGTTGTCTGTGTATCATTGATTTAGCAATTGTGGGCATTTTGTTTTCTCACATAATTTTGAGAGTTGTTATATCAAGATCTGTAAAAAATTGTTTTGAAATTTTGATGGAGATGATATTGAATCTGTAGATTGCTTTTGGTTGGATGGCCATTATGCTTGGGTTATATTACTAATTCTATTTTTCAAAGGTTATAAAATTATTAAAATTGTTAATCTGATCTTTATTTAGCTTTGATAAATGGCACTTATGGCACCTCTCAAAAAGTTGCACACTTTTTTTTGCATTTTAATTTTGGTGTAGTATGTGCTTTTCAAATATGTCTATGATTTGTTGGATTTTCTCAATGATTGCTTTTATATTTCCCTTTTTGTTTATGTTTTTGTTATTTGGTTTATTTTTTTCTCTCTTTTAGTTTCTATAAGGGTTAGTCTACCTTGATCATTTTCTTAAAGAATCAACTTTTTAAATAATTCTTCTATTATTCTGTTTCTAATTTATTAATTTCAGCCTCTAGTTTGATTATGCCTTGCCATCTACTGCTTTGGGGTTTGCTTATTTCTTTTTGCTCTATAATTTTAGGTGTACTATAAGTTTGCTAGTATGGAAAAAATCTTCATTTATATGTAGGTATTTAATGCTTTGAACTATTCTTTTTTCACCACTTTCATTTGTTCCATATGTTTGTGTATACTTTTTATTTATTTTTATTGATTGTGGGAACTCCTTGATTATTTATTTATTTTATCTCAACTTATTTTTTATTCTGTAGAGAATTGTTCAGTTTTTGTAGACTTATAAGATTTCTCTTAATTCTGCTATCCTACTTGAATTTGTGATGGTCATATAGAATGCAAGAAGTTATTTCAATTTTCTTATATCTATTTAGTCTTGCTTTGTGTCTGTGTATGTGAACAAATTTAGAGAAAGCTCTGTAAAAACTAAGAAGTTTTATTCTTCTGTGTTTAGGTGAAATAATCTGTAAATATCTCTTAGTACCATTTATATTTTAACATCTTTTTTTAGGGTGTAGAAATTGTTTTACTTTTTGATTACATAAAGGGATATTCTATTAGCATTTCAGGAACTGCTGTGCTTGTTCCATTCCACCTCAGACTTCTTTCTGTCTTATAGATTTGCCAATGCTAGATATTTTCATATAAATTAAATGATAGGTGTGATTTTTATGTTTGAGTTCTTTCCCTTAGCAAAATATTTTATGCTTATCATTATGATAATATGTTTCCATGCCTGATTATTTTAGTGAATATTTCAAAATGCACATATTTTAGAGTACAATTTATTTATCTTTTTATTCATTTATGTCATTTTCATTCTTTCTTCACTTGACTGTTTTCTTTTGATTGTTGTTATTTTGTGTATGTGTGTGTGTTTTAAATCACTTTATTCACCCATCATCTTTCAATGAAAAAAAAGAATATTTTTGCTTAAAATCCACTAATTAGTGAGTACATCCCCTGCTTATCTTTCTAGGTTTGTGATACCTCACTCAGGAGGATATTCTCCAAATCCATCCATTTGCCTGCAAATTTTAGGATATCATTTTTTCTTACTGCTGAGTAGTATTTCATTGTGTAGATGTACTTTTTAATGAAGAATTGTTTGTTAATCCATTCTTCAGTTGAGGGACATCTAGGTTGTTTCCAGGTTCTTGCTGTTATGAATAATGCTGCCAAGAACAAAGTTGGGCTAATGCTTTTGGGGTGTGAATGTGTATTTTTTAGGCTATATGCCCAATAGTGGTATTGCTGGATCCTTGAAGAGAGTGATTCCCAGTTTTCTGACAAACATCTATACTGCATTCCAGAGTGGCTGAACAAGCTTACACTCCCAACAACAATAGAGGAGTGTCCCCCTTGCTCCGCATCCTCTCCAGCATAGGTTGTCATCTTGGTTTTTGATGCTAACCATTCTAACAGGTGTAAGATGGTATCTCACAGTTGTTTTGAGTTGCATTTCTCTGATGGCTAAAGATGTTTAGCATTTTTGTCAAGTGTCTTTCAGCCATTTGTAATTCTTCTGCTGAGGATTCCCTTTTTAGTTCTGACCACCACTTTTTGATTGGCTTATTAATGGTTTGGGGCTCTAGTTTCTTGAGTTCCCTATATACTTCAGAGGTCAGTCCTCTGTCATTTGTAGGGATGCTGAAAACCTTTTCCCATCCTGTAGGCTGTCATTTTGTCTTAATCACTGTGTCTTTTGCCTTACAGAACCTTCTCAGTTTCAGGAGATCTCGTTTATTGATTGTTGTTCTTAGTGTTTAGGCTACTGGTGTTATATTTAGGAAGTGATCACCTGTGCCTATGCATTGGAGGGTATTTTCCACTTTCTTTTCAATCAAATTCAGTGTAGATAGTTTTATATTGAGGTCTGTGATGCTTTTTGATTTGATTTTGTGCAGGGTGATAGGCTTGGATCTATTTGCTTTTTCCTACATACTACCATCCTGCTATGCCAACACCATTTGTTGAAGATACTATCTTTTTTTCTATTAAATATATTTGGCCTCTTTGTTGAAAATCAGGTATTCATAGGTGTGTGGGTTAATGTCTGGGTCTTCAGTTTGATTCCATTGATACACTAGTCTGTTTTTATGCCAGTACCAAGATGTTTTTATGACTGTGGCTGTATAGTATAATTTGAAGTCAGGGATGGTGATGCCTCCTGAGGTTCTTTTGTTGAGCAAAATTGTTTTTGCAATCCTGGCTTTCCTGTTATTCCAAATAAAATTTAGTATTGTTATTTCAAGTTCTGTAAAAAAATAATGTGTTGGGATTTTGACTGTTCCATACAATGGAAACTGAAGTAATGCTACTAAAGTCTTTTTATGTGACCACAATCACATTGATACCCAAGCCACTCAAATGTGCAACAAAGAAAGAGAATTACAAACCAATCTCCCTCATGAACAATGATGCAAAATAATCAATAAAATTCTGGCACACCAATCACAACAAATAAAAGAAGTTGTCCCTCATGATCAATTAGACTTCATCCCAGAAATGCAGGGATCATTGAACATACAAAAAACTAAAAATGCCATCCATCATATAAACAAATTGAAGGGAAAAATGCATGATCAACTCCTTATATGCTGAAAAACCCTTTGACTAAGTCCAACACTTCTTTATGATAAAAGTCCTGAAGAGATCAGGAATACAGGGGAAATTCCTATATATAATAAAGACAATTTACAAGATGCCAATGGCCAACATCAAACTAAATGGAGAGAAACTCAAAGCAATCTCACTAAAATCAGAAACTAGACAAGGCTGTCCACTCTTCCCTTGTGTATTCAACACAGTTCTTGAAGTTTTAGCCAAAGCAATAAGAGAATGAGAGGAGATTAAGAGGATACAAATTGGAAAAGAAGATGTAAAACTATCTCTATTTGAAGATGATATGATTGTATACGTAGATGATCAACAAAATTCTACCAGGGAACTTGTACAGCTGATAAACTCTTTTATCAATGTAGCAGGATACAAGATTAACTAAAAACAAAATCAGTAGCTCTGCTATACACTAAAGACAAACAGGCTGAAAAAGAAATAAGGAAACATCACCATTTATAATAGTTGCAAATATCAATAAATACCTTGGTGTAACTATAACCAAAGAAGTAACAGACCTGTTTGGCAAAAACTTTAAATCACTGAAGAAAGAAATTGAAGAGGATACCAGAAAATGGAAAGACTTCCCATGCTCCTGGATAGGTAGGATCAATATAGTAAAAATGGCAATCTTACCAATAGCAATCTACAGATTGAAAGCAATTCTTATCAAATTTTTCATTAATTCTATTTTTATTTTCAGGTATTGAACAATTTCATTAGTTTCCTTCAACTGTTTAATTTTGATAGGCTTTCCTTAAGAAATTAATAAATTCCTCTAATTGTATTTTTTCTTTTTCCTTTACTTTTTATTATTATCATTATTATGAACAAAGAAGTCACACTTTCTATCCTTGTATATTCTTATTCAAGGTCCATTCCCCCTTCCAAAACATCAGTTCATTCTCTCTTCTCCACAACTCCCCATCCCCTCCCTGGGCAGGCGGCAGGCAGTCCCATGGTCACACTGTCCCAATATTGCTTAGTTCAGTCTCCACTCCTGGCAGATCCAGTTTTCTCCTCCCAACCTCAAGACTGAGTCAGGTGTTTCTCTAGGGGTTGGGATCCAAGAAGTCAGTCCAGGGTGTTTCTGATCCCAAGCTGTTCAGTGGTTGTGGTTTGCAGCTTGGGCATGCTTTGGTTTTTTTCTTGTTTGTTTGTTTGTTTGTTTGTTTAGAGTCCACTAATGAGTGAGTACATCCTCTGCTTATCTTTCTGGGTTTGTGATACCTCGCTCAGGAGGATGTTCTCCAAATCTATCCATTTGCCTGCAAATTTTAGGATATCATTTTTCTTACTGCTGAGCAGTACTCCATTGTGTAGATGTACCACAGTTTGTTAAAGCCCTGGAGAGATTAGGAGTGCAGGGAGAATACATAAATATAATAAAGGCAATTTACAAGAAGCCAACAGTCAGTATCAAACTTAATGGAAAAAAACTCAAAGCAATCCCACTAAAATCAGGAACTAGACAAGGATGTCCTCTCTCCCCTTAAATATTCAATATAGTTCTCGAAGATTTAGCTAAAGCAATAAGAGAGCAAAAAGAGATTAAAGGGATACAAATTGGACCACAGACAGAACCTGGTCCCAGAATTGGAACCTGAACTGAATGTTTTGAATTTATATTTAATGTTCAAAATCACTTTTTGACAAAATTTATCAACTTATATTGTCAGGTAACTATTAAAGCTTTTTTTCTTTGTGAGAATCAGAAATAGATACACATAAGCACATATAAATTTAAAGAAATGTGTACTATATTCATTTTAGGAACGAAGAAACTATTAAATGTGATTACCAATTTTCTAGAACATTTCTTATATAGATAAACCCATCCTGGTTTCTATTTTTACATCTCTATTTCGTGTACTAGCAGAGCAAATGGCTTTAGTGCATAATTGTATCTTGATTCAAAATACTTCCCTTCCATAATTTCCTGTGGCCTATTGGACTTTCTCTTTCAATAGATTGGTGCACTATGAATTTCCTGCTTTTGCCCTCAAACAATTACTTGAGACCTACTTCTTTGTATTCTGCCCTGTTGTACAACTGTGCTTTGAGAATCACCAGATTGTCTTTCTAATTAATTTTGGTTTTGTTTTCTATTTTTTTCCTCTGCATGTATCACAGAGAAGATGCAATTTTCTGGGTTATGATACCATGACACTCAAAAGCACAAACACAAGCAGCCCATCAGATACCTACCAGCTTCCCTGATGTAAAAGTATTTGGCAAGTTCTCTGAGGTGAATGCTGACACAGTCACTGTCACTAGTGTGGCAAATTCTTGTTAGCCATTTATCTCAAACTAAATTACAGGAATATATGTGTCCAACACATTATGGTATTTACCTCTAGTGACAACTTAAAAATATATTGGTTGATTTTTCTCTGACATAAATAACAAAATATTAAATTATATGAGGTTACTTTTGCAATAATTGTAATTAAATAAACAATATCTCTTCTGATTACAATGGAGTTTACATGTTACTAGAAGCATTTAGAAAATCATACCAATTATCTGACTTTTCTTTTTTTCCTTCTTCTTTATTTATTTTGTATTTATCAAGAAAAACAGTAAAATGAATTTAAAATGCTGATAAGTTAACAATAACTATAAAGAAGATAAAAATCATAAGCATGATTTATCAAGGGTGATCATGCAAATAAGATTGCTACACATATATTTACTTTGTGTTCAGCTTTCTCTCTGAATTTTTTTTCCATCCCTGTATATCCTTATTCAAGGTCCCTTCCCCCTCCCACCACATCTGGTCATTTTTCTTCTCCACAACTCCCCAGGGAGCAGACAGTCCTATGGTCAAACTGACCCAATAATGCTTAGTTCAGTCTCCACTCCTGGCAAATCCAGTTTTGTCCCCCCTCCCTCAAGAGTGAGTGAGGTGTTCTTATAGTTGGACTGGGATCCGAAGGGTCAGTCCAGGGTGTTTCTGATCCACTGCCCTTCAAAATCCCAACACAATATATTTTGGACCTTGAGAGAACAATACTCAATTTCATTTGGAATGACAGGAAAGCCAGGATTGCCAAAACAATTTTACTCAACAAAAGAACCTCAGGAGGTATCACCATCCCTGACTTCAAGCTATACTATAGAGCTACAGTAGTAAAAACAGCCTGATACTGGTATAAAAACAGACTTGTGGACCAATGGAATAGAATTGAGGATTCAGACATTAACCCAAAAACCTATGAACACCTGATCTTTGACATAGAGGTCCAAAACATTCAATGGAAAAAAGATAGTATCTTTAACAAATGGTGATGGCATAGCTGGATGGAAGTGTGTAGAAAAATGCAAATAGATCTGATCCTGTCACCCTGCACAAAACTCAAATTCAAGTGGATAAAAGACCTCAACTTAAACCCAGCCACTTTGAACTTGATAGAAAAGAAAGTGGGAAATACACTTCTACGAATTATCTGACTTTTCTAACTTTTCCTACTCATGTGTTCATGAATTCTGTTATCATTATCAAATTCTGATGTACAAGATCAGATATACAAACTGTAACTGGAGAAAATGAATGTTCTGACTGAAAGGCCAAGACTGGGCTTTGTAACTATACACCCAAACACGCCTTGTCTCTATTTTTTACATGTGTCTACAGTGCATGTTTCCAGAATAAATAAATGTTTTTCTCTGTGAAACCTCAAAGTATCATAGTATAAAATATTTTAGTATCAACTAAAGAAATTTATAAAGTACATTGAAGATATTTCATTAACTCAAAGTGAGTTTTAAATAACATTTCAATAATACTGATGTTTAAATCTCCCCAAGTATTCCAAATTTCCAACTCTCACCCCACTTCATATCCTCTTTTTTAAAAATTTTGAACAAAATCTATTATAAGAGATGTCTTTGTTATCTGGCTTCTAATATTTTTTACTCCCATTTAAAATATTCTTTGAGTGTTAGATATGGAATTTGTTATTAAATGTATTATTGTGAATCAGATACCACATGGCTAGCTAATCTGTACAATTTTTACCCACTAGTGGCATCTTGTAATGGTGTACATAGGCTAAATAGAGTAACTTTTATAATGCAGGGTAAAAATAATACTCATGTGGATATGATTATAAGTATTTATAGTGCAAATAGACTGTATCTGGTTTGGGGAAGTGGTAAAATGTAATTTACCTGTAGCCTTAAAAGCCTTAACACTCGGCTGACTACAGAGTAAGTCCCAGCAAACTCTGTAGCAGGTGCAGATAAAGTCTGCCTGTCACCATACCCACAGCTGCTGCTGAGGGAAATTGCAAAGCTACTCACATCTACTTTCAACTGAGCGAACAGATAACTTCTGGGGTCTCTGAAGGGCAGATTCAGATCCTGCCCAGAGAGGTGACAGGAGGCACACAAGCCCAAGTGCCAAAACTGACCAGGAGCCATCTAATCGTGAACCACTGAAGCCATGGGCAAACATAAGTGCAAAAAATTACATAATAATACAAAGAACAACATGGTAACTCCAGAAGAGAGTGGCGATCTTACAAATACAAGACCTGAATTGAGCAATGAAGAGGAAACAGAAGGAAGCAACACCAAAAATTCCTTTTTGATGATCATCGAAGCTCTCAAAGAAGATATGAAAAATAGCCTTAAAGAAATAGAAGAAAATACAAACAAAAAATTGGAAGAGATGAACAAATTTATGAAAGAAACATAGCAGGAACTAAAAGCTGATATAAAAGCTAAAATGGAAGCAATAAAAAAGGCACAAAATGAGGCAAAGATGGAAATAGAAAATCTGAAGAAAAAAGCTGGAACCACAGATAAAAGCATAACAAACAGAATTCAAGAGATGGAAGATAGAATCTCTGAAGTGGAAGACTCAGTAGCTAAAACAGATATATCAGTCAAAGAAAATAGTAAAACTAAAAAAGCCATAACTCAAAATGTTCAGGAAATCTGGGACACCATGAAAAGACCTAATTTGAGAATAATAGGAATAGAAGAAGGAGAAGAATACCAGCTCAAAGGCACAGATAATGTTTTCAATAAAATCATAAAAGAAAACTTCCCTAACCTGAAGAAGGAAATGCCTATAAAGATACAAGAAGCTTACAGAACACCAAATAGATATGATCCCCAAAAAATGTCAGTGCACCACATTATAATCAAGCCACAAAACATACAGAACAAAGAAAAAATTTTAAGAGCTGCAAAAGAAAAGGTCCAACTCACATATAAAGGCAGACCCATCAGAATAACGCCTGACTATTCAATGGAAATGATGAAAACTAGAAGGGCTTGGTCAGAAGTAATATATACAATAAAAGAGCATGGCTGTCAAAGTAGAATACTATAACCTGCAATATTATCAATCACCATAGATGGAGTAAACAAGGTATTTCAGGACAAAGTCAGACTGAAAGAATATCTATTTACCAATCCAGCACTATAGAGAGTATTAGAGGGAAAACTCCAACCTAAGGACCCAAGATACAACCACGAAATCACAAACAATCAATAATTCCACAGAAGAATACCCGAGAGAAAGGAAATACAAACAAGTTACCACCAAAAACGGCAGGAAATATGAATCAATGGTCACTAATTTCCCTTAATATCAATGGTTTCAACTCTCCTATAAAAAGTCACACACTAACAAGATGGATACAACAACAGAAGCCATCCTTCTGTTGCCTACAAGAAACACACCTCAACTGCAAAGACAGACACAGGCTTAGAATAAAGGGTTGGGAAAAGATTTTCCAGTCAAATATTCCTAAGAAACAAGCGGGGGTTGCAATCCTAATATCTAACAAAACAGACTTTAAGCTAAAAGCAATTAAAAGGGACCAAGATGGTGACTACTTATTCATCACAGGAAAAATTGGTCAAGGAGATTTCAACCTTAAATATTTATGCCCCTAATATAAGGGCACCTACTTATGTAAAATAAAACAAAAAACACTGCTAAAGCTTGAATCCCACATCAATTCTTACACCCTAATAGTGGGAGACTGCAATACCCCACTTTCAACCCTGGATAGATCAACCAGACAGAGTCTCAACAGAGAAATAAGGAGTCTAAAAGAGGTTATGATACAAATGGATTTAATAGATATCTACAGAACCTTCCACCCAAATGCAAAGGAATATACATATCTCTCAGCTCCTCATGGAACTTTCTCCAAAATTGACCACATAGTTGGTCATAAAGCAAATATCAACAGACACAAAAATTGGAAATAATCCCTGGTAACATATTGGACCACCAGGGCCTAAAGTTAGAGTTCAACAACATCAAAACCCAAAGAAAGCCTACCAACTCATGGAAACTAAACATCACTCAGCTGAACCATCTCTGGTTAAAGGAAGAAATTAAGAAAGAAATCAAAGTCTTCCTAGAATTTAATGAAAATGAATCTACAATGTATCTAAACTTGTGGGACACAATGAAAGCAGTCTTAAGAGGAAACTTCATAGCGCTAGATGCCTATATGTAAAACCTGGACAGGTACCATCTACCAAAATTAAATGAAGATCAGATTAATTACCTAAACAGGACTATAACCCTAAAGGAAATTGAAGCTGTCAATAATAGCCTCCCAAAAAATAAAAGCCCTGGTCCAGATGGTTTTAGTACAGAATTCTACCAGACATTCAAAGAAGAATTACTATCGTTACTCCTCAAACTATTTCACACAGTAGAAACTGAAGGAATATTGCCAAATTCCTTTTATGAGGCCACAATTACCCTAATACCCAAGCCACTCAAAGACACAACAAAGAAGGAAAATTACAGATCAATTTCCCTCATGAATATTGATGCGAACATTCTCAACAAAATTTTGGATAACCCTATACAACAATGTATAAAAGATATCATCCACCACGACCAAGTAGGCTTCATCCCAGAAATGCAGGGATGGTTTAACATAAGAAAAACTGTAAATGTTATCCATCATATAAACGAACTAAAGGAACAAAACCACATGATCATATCCTTAGATGCGGAAAAAGCCTTTGACAAAATCCAACACTCCTTTATGATTAAAGCCCTAGAGAGATCAGGAATAAAGGGAGAAAACCTAAATATAATAAAGGCGATTTACAAGAAGCCAACAGCCAGTATCAAACTTAATGGAGAAAAACTCAAAGCAATTCCACTAAAGTCAGGAACTAGACAAGGATGTCCTCTCTCCCCTTATCTATTCAAAATAGCTCTCGAAGTTTTAGCTAAAGCAATAAGGGAATGAAAAGAGATTAAGGGGATACAAATTGGAAAAGAAGAAGTGAAGCTATCTCTATTTGCAGATGATATGATTGTATGTATAAGTGACCCACAAAATTCTTCCAAGGAACTGCTACAGCTGATAAACACCTTCAGCAATATAGCAGGACACAAGATAAACTCAAAGAAATCAGTAGCCCTTCTATACACTAAAGATAGAAGAGCTGAAAAAGAAATAAGGGAAACATTACCCTTCATAATAGTTGCAAATAGTATTAAATATCTTGTAGTAACTGTAACCAAGGAAGTAACAGACCTATTTGACAAAAATTTTAAATCACTGAAGAAAGAAATTGAAGAGGATATCAGAAAATAGAAAGCTCTCCCATGTTTCTGGATTGGTAGGATCAACATAGTAAAAATGGCAATTCTACCAAAGGCAATCTACACATTCAATGCACTGCCCATCAAAATTCCAACACAATATTTTTTTGGACCTTGAAAGAACAATACTCAATTTCATTTGGAATAACAGGAAAGCCAGGATTGCCAAAACAATTTCACTAAACAAAAGAATCTCAGGAGGTATCACCATCCCTGACTTCAAGCTATAATATAGACCTACAGTAATAAAAACAGCCTGGTACTGACATAAAAACAGACTTGTGGACCAATGGAATAGAATTGAGGATCCAGACATTAACCCAAAAACCTATGAACACCTGATCTTTGACAAAGAGGCCTAAAACATTCAATGAAGAAAAGATAGTATATTTAACAAATGGTGTTGGCATAGCTGGATGGAAGTGTGTAGAAAAATGCAAATAGATCCGAACCTGTCACCCCGCACAAAACTCAAATCCAAGTGAATCAAAGACCTCAACTTAACCCCAGCCACTTTGAACTTGGTAGAAAAGAAAGTGGGAAATACACTTCTACAAATTGGCACAGGCAACCACTTCCTAAATTTAACACCAGTGGCACAGACACTAAGACCAACAATCAATAAGTGGGATCTCCTGAAGCTAGGAAGCTTCTGCAAAGCCAAAGACACTCTCAATAAGACAAAATGACAGCCTACTGAATGGGAAAAGATTTTCACCAACCCTACAAGTGATAGAGGACTGATCTCTAAGATATATAAAGAGCACAAGAATCTAGAGCCCAAAACCTTGAATAACACAATCAAAAAATGGTGTACAGATCTAAAAAGGGAATTCTCAGCAGAGGAACTACGAATGGCTGAAAGGCACCTGAAAAAATGCTCTTCATCTTTAGCCATCAGAGAAGTGCAAATCAAAACAGCTTTGAGATACCACCTAACACCTGTTAGATTGGCTAAGATAAAAGGCACAGATGACAGCCTATATTGGAGAGGATGCGGAGCAAGGGGAACACTCCTCCATTGTTGGTGAGAGTGTAAACTTGTTCAGCCACTTTGGAATGCAATATGGCGGTTTCTCAGAAAATTGAGAATCAATCTCCCCAAGGACCCAGCAATACCACTTCTGGGTGTATACCCTAAAGAGGCATATTCACACTCCAAAGGTATTAGCTCAACTATGTTCATAGCAGCATTATTTGTAATAGCAAGAACCTGGAAACAACCTAGATGTCCCTCAACTGAAGAATGGATTAACAAACCATTCTTCATTAAAAAGTACATCTACACAATGGAATACTACTCAGCAGCAAGAAAAAATGATATCCTAAAATTCACAGGCAAATGGATGGATTTGGAGAATATCCTCCTGAGCCAGGTATCACAATCTCATAAAGATAAGCAGGGGATGTACTCACTCATTAGTGGTCTCTAAACAAGCAAACAAGAAAACAAGCCAAGCATGCCCAAGTGGCAAACCACAACCACTCAACAGCTTAGGATCAGAAACACCCTGGACTGACCCTTCGGACCCCATTCTAACTATAGGAACACCTCACTCACTCTTGAGGGAGGGGGGAGAAAACTGGTTTTGGCCAGGAGTGGAGACTGATCCAAGCATTATTGGGTCAGTGGGACCATAGGATTGTCTGCTCCCTGCCCAGGGAGGGGATGGGGAGTTGCGGAGAAGAAAAATGACCTGATGTGGTGGGAGGGGGAAGGGGCCTTGAATAAGGATATACAGGGATGGAAAAAATTCAGAGGGAAAGCTGAACACAAAGTAAATATATGTGTAGCAATCTTATTTGCATTATCACCCTTGATAAGTCATGTTTATGATTTTTATCTTCTTTATAGTTATTGTTAACTTTTCAGCATTTTAAATTCATTTTACTGTTTTTCTTGATAAATACAAAATAAATAAAGAAGAAAAAAAAAAGCCTTAACAGTCACAGATGGCTAAATACATATTGACAGACTTAAATATCTTCCTACCCACAGGTTTTAAGTCCAAATAGGTAATATAGGTTAATCTAGGTCATTGGTGACATAATTTCACCTATCAGTATATCTTCTCATGTGACTTCTGTAGTGATTCATTTAACATACAGCTGAATAAGACTCCTGTTTGCTTATCTCTATAGAAAGCCTCCATAACTCTTTCTGTTACTGTGATAGTTGCTTGAGGAACTTTCACTTCAAATATAGCTCTACTCATCCATACCTAATTGAATTTTGTGGTGTCTTTAGCAACTGGACTTTACCCTGTTTTCCTCTGGAAGCCACTAAAATAATAGTAATAGCATTTTTGGTAGAGTAGAATCTAAGTCTCCTAACAAACAATTAAAATGAAGTTTCCAACCATGTAACAGGTTTTCTTTGTTTCTTAAAACAATCTGTTCTGAATTGCACTTTGACATTAAGATAAAGAATGTCTCAGAAAGCAAAAGGATTTATATACAAAAGAGAATAACTGAGTTTCTCAGAAACTACATGAGTATGCATATATAATCCAGTGATTATGTGTTGTAGTAAAAAATATATACTAGAAGCTCTGAAAGTATTTAAAGGAGACAGTCTGTAATACAAATTAAGAATTCTAAAAAGAGTCAGTTGAAGATACTTGGAGAGCTATGACTGATCTCAGAAGTTGTGCCCAATATAGTAATACATTAGTTTGTAATATACTGTAACAAGAATTAATGTTTATTTAGGAGTGTACTTTATTTAGGATATAATTCAAGCTTTCAGACAATTTTTTGGAGAAAAGTATGATCACACAATGGCTTTGATCTATTCTTTAGAACAGAGGAATGAAGATAATATCTGGAACTCAGTGTTCTAAGCTTTTAATTTATTTTGGCTATGCTGCATAGGAGTCTTGATTTTTAGAGACTATGATGGCTCCCTAAATAATTCCTAAATCCCACAACAGTTGTAATTTGTCTTGTGCACCAAATATGTAAAATTCTTGTAATTTACAAAGTCAGACATTTAAGCTGGCACAGAAACATTTTTAAATAAACAAAAATACTATTTTCAAAAAATTCTGTTCCTTTAGATGGTTTCTGTTAACATCATACCAAATAATTATAATATTTTCTTAAGAAATTGATTGCTCACAGAAGAAACTCTGCCCTGAAAAAAAAAGAAATGCAGGTTACTACAAAAATGATGAGAAATATTGATTATTGATCATTAATATCCCTTAATATCAATGGACTCAATTCACCTATGAAAAGACACACCCTAACAGGATGGATACAAAAACAGGAACCATCTTTCTGCTACATACAAGAAATGTACCTCAACTTTAAAGACAGATACAGGCTCAGAGAAAAGGGTTGAAAAAAGACTTTCCAATCAAATGGCCCTAACAAACAAGCTGGTGTAGCCATTCTAATATCTAACAAAATAGACTTTAAACTAAAATTAATAAAAAGAGACCAGAAAAGTCACTACTTATTCATCTCAGGAAAAATGCATCAAGATGAAATCTCAATCTTGAATATCTATGCCCCCAACACAAGGGCACCTACATATGTAAAAGAAACAATTCTAAAGCTTAAACCCCATATCAAACCTCACACACTAAATGTGGAAGACTTCAATACCCCACTTTCACCCCTGGATAGATCAACCAGACAGAGTCTCAACAGAGAAATAAGGAGTCTAAAAGAGGTTATGATGCAAATGGATTTAATAGATATCTACAGAAGCTTCCTCCCAAGGGAAAAGGAATATACATATTTCTCAGCTCCTCATGGAACTTTCTCTAAAATTGACCATATAAATGGTCATAAAGCAAATACAAACAGTACCAAAAGATGCGTATAACACCTTGTACCATTTCACATCACCAGGGTCTAAAGTTGGAGTTCAACAACATCAAAAATCACAGAAAGCCTACCAACCCATGGAAACTAAACATTACTCAGCTGAACCACCTCAAGGTGAAGGAAGAAACTAAAAAAAAGAGATCAAAGACTTCCTAGAATTCAATGAAAATTAATCTATGACGTACCCAAACTTAAGGGATACAATGAAAGCAGTCTTAAGGGGAAAATTCATAACACTAGATGCCTACATGAAAACATGAGAGAAATCTCACGTAAGAGAACTATCAGCGCAGCTGAGAGCCCTAGAACAATAAGAAGTAAACTCACTTAGAGCTGAAATTAACACAATTGAAACAAAAAATCCAAAAAAAAAAACAATGAATCAAAGAGTTGGTTCATTGAGAAAGTTAACAAGATAGATAAATTCTTATCGAAACTAACCAAAAAGCAGAGAGAGAGTAGCCAAATCGACAAAATCAGAAATGAAGTGGGACATAATGACAGACCCCCAGGAAATTCAGAAAATTAGCAGGTCATACTTTGAAAATTTATACTCCACAAAAATGGAGAACCTAGAAGAAATGGACAGTTTTCTGGACAGGTACCATTTACCAAACTTAAATCAAGACCAGATTAAAGACATAAACAGTCCTATAATACCAAAGGAAAATGAAGCTATCATTAAAAGTCTTCCAAATAAAAAAAAAAATCCCAGGCCCAAATGGTTCCAGTGCAGAGTTCTACCAGACATTCAAAGAAGAGCTAATACCAATACTCCTCAAACTGTTTCACACAGTAGAAATTGGAGGAATATTAACAAACTCTTTTTGTTAATCCACAATAACCCTGATACCCAAGCTACTCAAAGATGCAACAAAGAAAGAGAATTACAGACCAATTTCTCTCATGAACATTGATTCAAAAATTCTCAGCAAAATTCTGGCAATTCATATACAACAACACATAAAAAATATCATTCACCACGATCAAGTAGGCTTCATCTCAGAAATGCAGGATGGTTCAAAATATGGAATCTTGTCTATGTCATTCATCATATAAACAAATTGAAGGAAAAAGACCACATGATTATTTTCTTAGTTGCTGAAAAAACCTTTGAGAAAATCCAACATGCCTTCATGGTAAAAGTCCTGGAGAGAGCAAAAATAAAGGGAAAATACCTAAATGTAACAAAGGTGATTTACAAAAAGCCAATGGCAAACATCAAAATAAATGGAGAAAAACTCAAAGCAATTCCACTAGAATCAGGAACTAGAAAAGGCTGTCCCCTCTCCCCTTATCTATTCAACGTAGTTCTTGAAGTTTTAGCTAAAGAAATAAGAGAATAAAAGGAGATTAAGAAGATACAAATTGGAAAGGAAGAGGTCAAATTACCTCTATTTGCAGATGACATGATTCTATACATAAGTTAACCACAAAACAAAAAAAGATTCAACCAGGGATCTTCTACAGCTGATAAACACCTTCAACAATGTAGCAGGATACAAGATTAACTCAAAGAAATCAGCCCTCCTATAAAATAAAGATAAAAGGGTTAAAAAAAACAAGGGAAACATCACCCTTGATAATAGCTGCAAGCAGCATTAAATACCTTAGAATAACTATAACCAAAGAAGTAACAGATCTATTTGACAAAAACTTTAAATCACTAAAGAAAGAAATTGAAGAGGATATCAGAAAATGGAAAGCTCTCCCATGTTCCTGGATAAGTGGGATCAACATAGTAAAAATGGCAATTCTACCAAAAACAGTCTACAGATTCAATGCACTGCCCATCAAAATTCTAGCACAATTTTTTACAGACCTTGAATGAACAATATTCAATTTTATTTGGAATAACAGGAAAATCAGGATTGCAAAAACAATTTTGCTTAACAAAAGAACCTCAGGAGGCATCACCATTCCTGACTTCAAATTATGCTATAGAGCCACAGTCATAAAAACAGCTTGGTACTGGCATGAAAACAAACTTGTGGCTCAATGGAATTGAATTGAAGACCTAGACATTAACCCACACACCTATGTACTTGATTTTTGACAAAGAGGCCAAATGTATTCAATGGAAAAAATAATATCTTCAACAAATAATGTTGGCATAACAGGATAGCAGTGTGTAGAAAAATGAAAATAGATCTAATCCTATCACCTTGCACTAAACTTAACTTCAAGTGGATCAAAGAACTCAACATAAACCCAGCTACACTGAACTTGATAGAAAAGAAAGTGGGAAATACCTTCCAATACATTGGCACTGGTGACCAGTTCTGAAATATATCACCAGTAGCATAGATACTAAGAACAACAATCAATAAGTGGGACCTCCTGAAATGGAGAAGCATCTATAAGGCCAAGGATACAGTCAATGGGACAAATCGACAGCCTACAGAATGGGAAAAGATTTTCACCAACCTTACAAATGACAGAGGATTGACCTCTGAAATATATAGGGAACTCAAAAAACTAGAGCACAAATCCCTTAAAAACCTAATTAAGAAATGGGGTTCAGAATCAAAAAGGGAATTCTCAGCAGAAGAATTATGAATGGCTGAAAGGCACATGAAAAAGGCTCAACATCTTTAGCCTCAGAGAAATGTAAATCAAAACAACTTTGAGGTACCAACCACCTTATACTAGTCAGAATGGCCAAGATTAAAAACCCAGATGACAGCCTATGCTGGAGAGGATGAGGAGCAAGGGGAACACACCTTTATTGTTGGTGGTAGTGTAAACTTGTTCAACCACTTTAGAATGCAGTATGGCAGTTTCATAAAACTTAGAATCAATCTCCCCAAGCACCCAGCAATATGACTTTTAGGCATATACTCTATAATTGTACATTCACACCCCAAAAGCATTAGCTCCACTATGTTCATAGCAGTATTATTTGTAATAGCAAGAACTTGAAAACAACCTAGTTGCCCCTCAACTGAGGAACTGATTAACAAACTGTGGTACATCTACACAATTGAGTACTACTCAGCAGCAAGAAAAAATGATACTCTAAAATTTGCAGGCAAATAGATGGATATGGAGAATGTCATCCTGAGTGAGGAATCACAATCCCAGAAAGAGAAGCAGGCAATGTACTCACTCATTAGTGGACTTTTAAAAAAAAATATAAAAAAAAGAGAGATGTCATTGTACAGAAGAACTCAAGGCCAGAACATAACTAAGTGTCACAATGCTTCACTTGTGCATTGATGGTTTCTGGCAGAGGGGTGGGTAAGGAAAGGCTTGTTTTCTTTAATGGTCTGGCCACAGGGAAATTCATTATGCTCCAGTAAACAAATGAGCAGCATGAATGGGCGCTTTTGTAAATGGAGAGATCATAAGAGTAGACATGATACTGAGAGGTCTGATATCTGAGTTTGATGGGGTACATGATATAAAAACACCAAATAATAAATATATATAATAAATAAATAGTAAGTAAATAATAAAAAATAAAGGTAAAGAAATTAATTGCCTTAATCTAAATTTATGGGCTTATTATAGCTATAGAAACTAAAACACCAAAAATAATGATCAAGTATATGTGGCATTTTGTTAGTATCTTTGTTCATATTCAGGTAAATTTGTTAGTGTATCAACTTTAGAAGATGATATAAAGAGAGCTCACTTGGAAATCTCAAAATTGAGAATACTTACAGGATCTGATTTCATACTAACAACACAATATGCTTATTTGATTTCCAGTCATTAACTGTAGATTTTAGGAAAACACTACCATTAGAACTAGAGAAGATATTGAACTAAATCCATAGATGTATATATTCTATTCCCTCTTGTATATTTTCATTTTCATGCAGGTATAATTTTAGGAACTATGAATTTTTTCTGGCCCTAGTTTTTGCTATTGAAGAGATCAACAGGAACCCACACCTTTTACCAAACATATCTCTGGGATTTGATTTCTATAATTTACAATACAATGAAAAACAAATTCTTATAAATATGGTTATTTGGCTCATGGGGCAAATAAATCCCTTCTTGAATTACAACTGTAAAAATGAGAAAAAATCAGCTGCTGTGCTCACAGGAACATCATGGACAACATCTGCCCACATAGGGACATTTCTGCAACTCTACAAATTCCCACAGGTGAGTTACAGTGAGGAAAAGTCTAGATCTTTCTTGGTAACATCAGATGTCTTTGAAAGAAAAATAAGAACACTTGAATTACACAAGTATAAAAGGCAAGTTTCCAAACACTTGTTGATAGACCCTGTCTATATTGCTTAGAACTGAAAAAAAAGATGTTGTACCAGACAAAATGTGTTATTATAATTGCCAGATATTTTAGTAATTTTTTGGAAACTCAATTAGTGTGATTAGTCTTTAAAATCAGAATGAATGTAACTTAAAATTGACCAATTTTATTTGTTGCTTTTAATTGAGATTATGTTTGATGCCAATGTTCTTTCTTTTCTCTTCAGCTTACTTTTGGGCCTTTTGATCCTATCTTGAGTGAGCAAGCTCAGTTTTCTTCTGTCTACCAGATGGCCCCCAAAGACACATTTCTCTCACTGGCCCTTGTCTCCTTGTTGCTTCATTTCCACTGGACCTGGGTTGGTCTGTTCCTCCCAGATGACCACAGAGGGACACAGATGTTATCAGATCTAAGAGAAAAGATGGAGAGTAACAGCATATGCTTGGCTTTTGTAGAAATGATCCCAGCCACCTGGACTTTATTTTCCAATAGATTTTTGAAAAATTTGGGGAAGATCCAGGAATCACTGGCCAATGTAATCATAATTTATGGTGACACTGATTCTCTACAAGGTTTAATGAGAAATCTAGGGCAGCAGTTTTTGACACAAAAAGTCTGGATTATGAATTCTCATTGGGATGTGACCAACCATGCTGATTATTTCATGATAGATACTTTTCATGGGAGTCTCATTTTTGAACATCACCATAAAGATATGGTTGAGTTTACCAATTTTATTAAAACAGTTAATCCATATAAATACCCAGAGGACAATTACCTTCCTAAATTGTGGTTTTTGTTCTTCAAATGCCCATTATCTGAGCTTGATTGTCAACTTTTAGAGATCTGTCAACCCAATGCTTCTTTGGAATTCTTGCCTAGATATATTTTTAACATGGCCATGAGCGAAGAAAGTTACAATATATACAAAGCTATGTATGCTGTAGCCCAGAGTCTCCATGAGCTGAGTCTTGAGCAAGTACAGTTACAGCAAAATGTAAATGGGAAGACAATGATTTTTTTTCCATGGCAGGTAATACTCCATCCATTGTACTGGATGTCAGCGATGTTACAATTTGAGCATTTGCTAAGGCACCAGTTGCTATTGTGGATTTACATTTTGCTAAAAAGCACAAGAAAGTTTATACATTTTCAAATTTTCAGAGAATAGTGCCCATCCATATGGAAATCTCTCTGAGAAATGGGATATAAGTGGAAAGGAGGATTTCTGACTAGTCAATATTTAGGTTATATCATAAATAATGTCATAATATTCTCAGGGAAACATACCATAAGAAAAATTGAGAATTCTTCCAGAGTTTTTTCAAGCAGTAACTATGAAATTAGATCCTTATAAGAAGTAATAAAACAGCTCATTACACTACCCTATTAACACCTAAATAAAGCTTTTTAAAATCCTTTTTTGGATTTCCATATTTATTTGTACAAGGCTAACAGTCCCTCTTAAGTAGAAGTCTTATGACATTGGGATACATTTAACTGCATGGTTTGCCCTCAATAAATAGCTAGTAATGAATCAATAACATCAAGGAAAGGAGAAAGAATGGGGACACGCTCAGGGATTTCACTTTGAACAAGTGACTATGTCCTGTGTCTTCATTAAGTTTCTTTAAAAGTATTGAGCTTTGTGAAATGATGAACACTAACCACACATATACAGTGGAGAGCATTGATCACTGGACTGGCTTAATATCTCTCATTTACCTTTTAAGGAGATGCTAAAGGCATATTGATTGTATATTAGCTTGAATGAGATCATAAAAAGGAATCAGTAAGGTGGTTTCATTCTCATAAAAATACGTAGTCAATTTCTAACAAGAACATCAGATTATTAAAAAAAAATGTCTGCTAGTGAAACTGGTAATATAACAACATGTTTTTTATTTTTTATTTATTTTTGAATAAAGTCTCATTTTTTTATCCATGTATCCCCTTGTTCAAACTTCCTTCCCCTCCCATTGGTCCCAGTCACTCCCTCTTCTTCCCATCTCCTTATCCCCTCCCCAGCAAGGGCAGGAGATCCCAAGGTCCCAAGGTGGCTTAATTCAACATCCATTATAGGCAAGTCCAATTTCCTCATCCTAATATCAAGACTGGAGTAGGTGTTCCACTGGAGGGAATGGGCTCCAAGACAGTCCAAGGTGCTTCAGATCCCAAGTGGTTCATAGTTACCCTCATTTTACACACTGGAATCTTGAAGGTACTCCAGTAGTAAATGTGTTTGGATAGTTTTTCAAATAGAGTTTGTCTTATTCAACTGTCAATGATTTGCTACTTGAGCTTGGTCCGATTTTCTTTTTCTTGAAGGTGACTGCCCTTTCAAATACAGAATGGAATCCCGCTCACCAAGGCTATCATTGCTGAACCTCATTGATAGATATGTTAATGTTATGTTTTATATCCGGGATTAGGACAATGGGAGAAAACTTATAAGGTAGTTATGTTCTACCTCTTGAAATCACTTTAACATAGTTCATCCCTTTCAGCTTCACCACATCCTGAGGAAGATTAACGTGGAACACAACATGAATTTAGATTGGAAACAGGAGTCAGATGCTGAGTATGACATTCTCAACTTTTGGAATTTCCCCAAGGGTCTTGGACTAAAGGTGAAAGTAGGAACTTTTCCCCAAATACTACCCAACGTCAACAGTTGTCTTTACATGAGCAGATGATGCAATGGCCAAAAACATTTTCAGTGGTGGGTCATTTATTAGCTCAATACTTTCAACTTTCTGTGATAATAAACATGTTTCTCATTGTCATGATCTTTTGTTTTATACTCTCAAGGTCTATCACTATAAAAATAAACTGTAGTAAATAACAAAAAGTTACAAACAATAGGGTTTTTTTTTTCATTTTTTTTGATTCAAATGAATTGAAGTATTTCACTTTAATAATGTTTCTTAATGTTTGTTTATTGGTTAGCTTATGTCAACTAGACACAAATTTGTGCTATCTTTGAAGAGAAAATCACAATCTGTATAATGTCTTACAATCCAGTGTCTTGGAGAAAATATCTGCTTGATAATTTACATTTCATAAATGTCTAATTATTATATTTTGTTGCTGTGACCACAATCCATAGCCAAAAATGGAAGAGTTTATTTTTAGTAATAGTCCTGGTGGCAGAAGAGAACATTTTTGTCAGTAAGGATAAAAGCAAGTGGCAGTCATGGAAAGAAGAGTAAGAACATAAAAGGTATTGTTCCATCCATACACACACATACTAGTAAAAGAAAAAAAACAGAACCAAAAATTGGAAAAAGTTTTATAAATTTTTAAAAAATTTAAAAGTCTACCTCAATGCCCTAATTTCTCTAGCAAATCTATATCTAATACAGGTTCAATAACATTCAAAATAAAGGAACCAACAGGAAAATATATATCTAAATATGTATGACTAGAGGAAACTTTTTATCCATAAACCTAGTGTCTGACAGAATTCACTCACTATCTCTGTACTCTTGACAGGTTTCTTTTGATCCTATGCTTAGAAGTTTCATCTTCAAACAGTTACTATTTTTTTATTTAGATGCTGAAAAGAGAACCTCATGTTCTCTCTCTCTCTCTCTCTCTCTCTCTCTCTCTCTCTCTCTCTCTCTGTGTGTGTGTGTGTGTGTGTGTGTACTCCAAAAAATGAAGTAATTAAAATAACGTAAGAAAAATATTTTGGATGTTTGGATGACAGTTTAAAATCTCAGTCCATTATCTTTGGAAATGCAAGGTTATAGGAACATTAGGTGAGAAACAACATGACCTTCCTGGCCAACACTTAGTGAGAAATTAGTACTCAACATCTTTCTACTTTTTATTCATTCTGAGCAACAACCAATGAACCGGTGACATTTACTTCCAAAGTGACTCTTTCTCCCTAAATTTCTTCATAAAACCCCTCAGAGAATGCATTCCAAAAAGGTAGTTCATGCACTAGGGATAAATGCTGGTTTCACTGTCAGAGACCCCACCTACTGTTCAAGCCACACACTTCCTATTGAGGAATACCTTGCTCAGCCTTGGTATAGGGGTGGGTCTGGACCTGCCTCACCTGATATCTGAGACATTGTTGAATCCCCATGGAAGGCCTTAACTTCTTTGAACACGGATTAGAAGAATAGGGTGAGTGGAGGCTAGGGGATGGGTGGGAGGAAGAAGAGGGAAGGGCAAATGTGATATATATGCATCTATATGTATACATAACTTTTAAAGAAAAATTGTCAAAAAATCAAAACCTCAGAGTAATGTGCAATGATTTTTTTCCATGACAATCCTAAGTTCTGTCTTATAAATAACTAAAAACACACTATATTTGTGTAATTAAAAGCTGCTAAACACAACAGCCAATAAGTATAAATTTAGAATAAGTTTACAAGGAACCCCTTTCCTTTCTGTTATGTCACTAATGACAGAACTTCCATGTGCTTGTTTCTATTTTGTTAGTGTTCCAAACTCTCCAAAACTAAGAAAATTGGTTGAACCATAGGTCTTTTTGATGGTCTAAGCCTTTAAAAAAATCTTTATTTTTATAGAATGAATAGTAAGAAAATTAATTGTATAATATTTAAACCTTTTACATATCTAGGTTTCCTATAAAATCCTTAGTCTTCGTTCTTTCCAGATTCCTCATTCTGTGTGCAGTGAGAGCTGTGGTCCTGGATTCAGGAAAGCTGCCCTGGAGGGCAAGGCTGTCTGCTGCTATGATTGCACTCCTTGTTCAGACAATGAGATTTCCAATGAGACAGGTAAGCATGGGCTTGCAGACAACTTCCCTTTTCCCTCACAGTAATCCACAATTTTAAAGCAAGTATGAGACTTTGATTCTGTAGTGGAGACCAGAGACCTCCTACTCAGACCAATGACACTTTGCAATGAACAAATGTAAATAGAGATGTTTAGACAAAGGGATAAATAATGTGACATGTTGGTTCTCACTGTATCTTTCATGATGAGCATTTTAATATTTTCCTTTTAAAATTGTTATTATTGTTAGTTTATTTTTTTATTTTTGTCATGAATTTTTGTTTTATTTTGGAAAGTGTAGAGGCAGAGGACAGATACCAATGAATAGAGAATGAATGAATCAAATACATGATGTGAAAAATACATAAAATTTTATTTTAATTTAATGTTTTTCTAATTTGTAAAATTATTTTACTTCATATTTTTTATTGTTTTTGAAAATAAATATCCAACTTTATATACAAAAGCGAAACATTCAGATTAGATTTTTAAAAACCCATACAGTAACAAAACTTCTCTTTTCTCTAAAATACATGAAACATAAAGAATGAAATCTAAAGCTTCCAGGTTAGGCACTGTTACAGATAAAGAAAGCACAGTAGGTCACAGCTAATGCCCACAGATGCACTATGGCCACCACAAATTTCTGATAAGAAACCCTTCTACAGTCAAACCAGAAAGTTTGTTTTGGTATGTGTGTATCTGTGTGTGTGTGTGTGTGTGTGTGTGTGTGTCTGTGTGTGTGTGTGTGTGTATGTGTCTGTGTGTGTGTGTGTGTTTTAAATCACTTTATTGACCCATCATCTTTCAATGAAAAAAGAGGTTTTTTGCTTAAAGTCCACTAGTGAGTGAGTATGTCCCCTGCTTTTCTTCTTCTTTGAGAGACCTTGCTCAGAAGGATATTCTCCAAATGCATCCATTTGCCTGCAACTTTTAGTATATCATTTTTTTCTTATTGCTGAGTAGTACTCCATTGTGTAGATGTACCACAAAGAATTTAAAATAAAAAAAAATCTGAATTTGCCAGGAGTGGAGGCTGAACTAAGCAATATTGCGACCTTGGGACCTTGGGATCACCTGCACAAGAAATGGGGTAAATGTGGAGAAGAAAAAATGACCTGATGTGGTGGGAGGAGGAAGAGACTTTGATTAAGGATATACAAGGATAAAAAATGTGATGTCCTTATTCATAATAAAAAAGAAAACAAATAAAATGTAAAAATATCACCTAGGCATACTGGGTATGACTATATATATATTATATATATGTACATGTCTATAAAAATTATATCTAGATAACAAGGAAAATAATAAATTTCAAGAAAAATGACATAATAAAATAAAAAATGATATAATAAAATAAAAAAGATCTGGAGGAAAATAAAAGACAATTTTCTTTTCTTTTTTGTGGAAGGAAAGCAGCACAAAGCAAACAGATATATTTTAAATTCTTTGACATGAGTTTTTACAATGATTAAACAAGGCTGTGTATGTCCCAAGCCCCTCTGGCACTATTTAGTACAGCATGCTTTAGAGCCACTTGCTTCCATTTGTAAACTGAAATTGAGAATCTGGCCACTTCTTAAAATATTAGATATAGTTGAGGTTTTTTTAATTTTTTTCTTTTATATTATTATTATGAGCAAAGAAGTCACATTATCTATCCTTGTATATCCTTATTCAAGGTCCCTTCCACATCACACCACATCAGGTCATATTTTCTTCTCCACAACTCCCCATCTCCTGCCTGGGCAGGCAGCAGGTGGTCTCAAGATCTGACTGTCCCAATATTGCTTAGTTCAGCCTTCACTCTTGGCAGATCCAGTTTTCTCATCCAAACCTCAAGACTGAGTCAGGTGTTCCTCTAGGGGGAGTGGGATCCAAGGAGTCAGTCCAAGGTGTATCTGATCCCAAGCTGTTCTGTGGTAGTGGTTTGCAGCTGGGGAATGATTTGCTTTTTTCTTGTTTCTTTGTTTGCTTGTTTAGAGTACACTAATGAGTGAGTACATCCCCTGCTTATCTTTCTAGGTTTGTGATATCTCGCTCAGGAGGATATTCTTCAAATCTACTCATTTGCAGGAAATTTTAGGATATCATTTTTTCTTACTGCTGAGTAGTACCCATTGTGTAGATGTACCACAATTTGTTAATCCATTCTTCAGTTGAGGAGCATCTAGGTTGTTTCCAGGTTCGTGCTATTACAAATAACGCTGCTATGAACATATTTGAGCTAATGGCTTTGGAGTGTGACTGTGCGTCTTTAAGTTATACACCCAGAAGTGGTACTGCTGGGTCCTTGGGAAGATTGATTCTCAATTTTCTGAGAAACCGCCATACTACATTCCAAAGTGGCTGAACAAGCATACACTCCCACCAACAATGGAGTAGTGTTCCCCTTGCTCTGCATCCTCTCCAGCATAGGCTGTCATCTGTGTCTTTTATCTTAGACAATCTAACAGGTGTCAGGTGGTATCTCAATGTTGATTTGATTTGCATTTCTTTGATGTCTAAAGATGGTGAACACTTTTTCAGGTGCCTTTCAGCCATTCGTACTTCTGCTGTGAATTCCCTTTTTAGATCTGTACCCCATTTTTTGATTGGATTATTCAAGGTTTTGGGCTCTATTTTCTTGAGTTCTTTATATATCTTAGAAATCAGTCCTCTATCACTTGCAGGGTTGGTGAAAATCTTTTGCCATTCTGTAGACTGTGATTTTGTCCTATTGACAGTGTAGTTGGCTTTACAAAAGCTTCTCAGCTTCAGGAGATCCCACATATTGATTGTTGATTTTATTGTCTGTGCCACTGGTGTTATATTTAGGAAGTGGTCACCTGTGCCAATTCATAGAAGTGTATTTTCCACTTTCTTTTCTATCAAGTTTAGAGTGGATGGGTTTATGCTGAGATCTTTGATTCACTTGGATTTGAGTTTTGTGCAGGGTAACAGGTTTGGATCTATTTGCATTTTTCTACACACTACCATCCAGCTATCCATCACCAATTGTTAAATATTCTAACCTTGATCCATTGGATATTTTTTACCTATTTGTCTAAGATCAGGTGTTCATAGGTTTTTGGGTTAATGTCTGGGTCCTCAATTATATTCCATTGGTCCACAAGTCTGTTTTTATGCCAGTACCAGGCTGTTTTTATTACTGTAGCTCTATAGTATAACTTGAAGTCAGGGATGGTGATACCTCCTTAGGTTCTTTTGTTGCGTAAAATTGTTTTGGCAATCCTGGCTTTCCTGTTATTCCAAATGAAATTGAGTATTGTTCTT
The DNA here is from genome assembly GCA_004025045.1 of Sigmodon hispidus. Classification (NCBI taxonomy): domain Eukaryota; kingdom Metazoa; phylum Chordata; class Mammalia; order Rodentia; family Cricetidae; genus Sigmodon; species Sigmodon hispidus. The sequence continues at coordinate 82,819 of PVIH01008532.1, forward strand.
TCAAGGTCCAAAAAATATTGTGTTGGGATTTTGATGGGCAGTGCATTGAATGTGTAGATTGCCTTTGGTAGAATTGCCGTTTTTACTATGTTGATCCTACCAATCCAGGAACATGGGAGAGCTTTCCATTTTCTGATATCCTCTTCAATTTCTTTCTTCAGTGATTTAAAATTTTTGTCAAATAGGTCTGTTACTTCTTTGGTTATAGTTACTCCAAGGTACTTAATACTATTTGCAGCAATTATGAAAGGTAATGTTTCCCTTATTTCTTTTTCAGCTCTTCTATCTTTAGTGTATAGAAGGGCTACTGATTTCTTTGAGTTTATCTTGTGTCCTGCTATATTGCTGAAGGTGTTTATCAGCTGTAGCAGTTCCTTGGAAGAATTTTGTGGGTCACTTATGTATACAATCATATCATCTGCAAATAGAGATAGCTTCACTTCTTCTTTTCCAATTTGTATCCCCTTAATCTCTTTTTGTTCTTCTTTTGCTTTAGCTAAAACTTCGAGAACTATATTGAATAGATAAGGGGAGAGAGGACATCCTTGTCTAGTTCCTGACTTTAGTGGGATTGCTTTAAGTTTTTCTCCATTAAGTTTGATACTGGCTGTCGGCTTCTTGTAAATTGCCTTTATTAAATTTAGGTATTCTCCCTGTAGTCCTAATCTCTCCAGAGCTTTTATCATAAAGGAGTGTTGGACTTTATCAAAGGCTTTTTCAGCATCTAAGGATATGATCATGTGGTTTTGTTCCTTTAATTTGTTTATATGATGGATAACGTTTACAGTTTTTCATATGTTAAACCAGCCCTGCAATTCTGAGACGAAGCCTAGTTGGTTTGGTGGATGAAATTTTTTTATACATTGTTGTGTACGGTTTGCTAAAATTTTGTTGAGAATTTTTGCATCAATATTCATTAGGGAAATTGATCTGTAGTTCTCCTTCTTTGTTGTGTCTTTGAGTGGCTTGGGTATTAGGGTTATTGAGGCG